>PVKM010022185.1:0-22015 GCA_004027735.1 Carollia perspicillata
AAATAAAATAAAATAAAATAAAATAAAATAAAATAAAATAAAATAAAATAAAATAAAATAAAATAAAATAAAATAAAATAAAATAAAATAAAATGCAACAACTGTATTTAAAAATCGAAATAAACAAACCAAAAAGAAACAGACTCACAGATAAAGAGAACATTTTGACGGTTGCCAGTTGGGAGTTGTGATTGGAGGATGGATGAAAAAGGTGAAAAGATTAAGAAATACAAATGGTTTGTTACAGAACAGTCAACAAATCCAACAAAACTATTAGACAAGAGAAAACTGTTAAAGAGTGTGGGTTGTGGAATGGACAGTACTGGATTTACTACATGAAAAGAGTACATAATGTCATCAACTGTCTAGATGAGTGTACTTGAGCAAGTCAGCTTCTGTAAGTCTCAATTTCCTCACCTGTAAAACACAAGTAATAACACTACCTACCTCACAGGATCATCTTTAATGTGAGGATTAAATGAAACAAATATGTAAAATACAGAAGTTGTTAACATAGCTAACACTTAATAAATGTCAAATATTGTGGCCATTATTATTTTTTATGTTTAGAAACTTAGACAACAAACACAAAGAGAAATAAGTTGTTTTGCTAAAGGACCACATCCTGTCTTTGCCAGCTACAGACACTTATGAGAAAGATAATTCATCAGTCAGGCTGAGAAATTCACATCCTAAAATTTTATGTGATGGCAGTTTTTTTTTTTCTGAAGATTTTATTTATTTTATTTTTAGATAGAGGGGAAGCAGGGGAGAAAGACAGGGTGAGAAACATTAACATGTGGCTGCCTCTCACACACCCCATACTGGGAACCCGGCCAGCCACCCAGGCATGTGCCCCAGATGGGAATCGAACCAGTGACCCTTTAGTTCACAGATTGGCCCTCAATCCACTGAGCCACACCAGCCACAGGAATCTGATGGCACTTTAAATCAGCATATTATAAACAGAAAAAAAAAAAAAAAAAACTATGGTTTTCCTGTAAAACTTAACTGCATTTCCTCCGTACCGCACTGTTTTGCCTTTCTTTTTGCCAAAGGTGATCCACCCTTCCTGCTGTATCTATTATCAGAGTCCATTTTTCTTCCTGCCCCCCCAACCCTAATCATGTTTCTTTCCACTCACTGACTCCAATTCTGATTGCATCCTTAGTCTGATTTCTGTTACAAAAGAAATGCAACTGCCAAGGTTGGTTTCCATTTCACATACCTCTTCATTCCATGACATCACAAAAAACAGAAATAAGCATGATTTTCTCTGTTGCACCCAGTGCCAGGGAAAGGGAAATTTACCTAAAAATTAGAATTATGGTCCTTGGACCATAATATTGCCAGTAGAAATGACAGGTCAAAACAACTGTAAGGTGAAATATCTTTTATTTCCTTCTACAAACTTATGCAAAAGTTGAAAACTAGATTTAAGAGATGAGAGATGCTAATGGGATGGACTTAAAAAACTAGCACCTAACAGTGTTGGACAGAGAGTAAGCATCAAATCAACATTGAAAGAATGAATGATTGAATGATGTAATAGTCATGGCAAATGAGAAACGTGAACTTATTTGGAGATATTTATTAGTGAAACTGATAAGAATTAGTAGTTGGATTCAATACTCAGAGTGAAGCAAAAGGACTATTCCCAAGTTTCTAGTTTGGTTAACTGGGTGGATGGTGTCTAGTCTGCTCAGGCTGCCATAACAAAATACCATAGACTGTGCGGCTATAACAGCAAATATTTATTCCTCACAGTTGTAGAGTCTGTGTGTCCCAGATCAAGGTACCAGCATGGTCAGTTTCTGGTAAAACTCTTTTCCTGCCTTATAGGTGCCTGGCTTCTGGCTTTATCCTTGAACAACAGAGAGAGAAGGAGAGAATTTTGGTCTCTTCTTTTTTAAATATATTTTATTGATTATACTATAAAAGTTGTCCCATTTCCCTCCCCCCCTTTATTCCCTCTGCCCTGCACACTTCCTCCCACCCAAATTCCTCCCCCCACCTTTAGTTCATGTCCATGGGTTTTACTATAAGTTCTTTGGCTTCTCCATTTCCTATATGATTCTTAACCTTCCCCTGTCTATTTTCTACCTACCATTTATGATGCTTCTTCCCTGTACCTTTTCCCCCACTCCACCTTCCCCTACCCCACTGACAACCCTCCATGCAACCTCCATTTCTGTGATTCTGTTCCTGTCTAGTTGTATGCCTAGTTTTTTTTTTTTGTTTTTTTTTTTAGGTTCAGTTGTTGATAGTTGTGAGGTTTTTGTCTTTTTGCTGTTCATATATTTAATCTTCTTTTTCTTAGATAAATCCCTTTAACATTTCATATAGTAAAGGCTTAGTGATGATGAACTCCTTTAACTTGACCTTATCTGGGAAGCACTTTATCTGTCCTTCCATTCTAAATGATAGCTTTGCTGGATAGAGGAATCTTGGATGTAGGTTCTTGCTTTTCATGACTTTGAATACTTCTTTCCAGCCCCTTCTCGCAAGTAAGGTTTCTTTGAGAAATCAGCTGCTAGTCTTATGGGAACTCCTTTGTATGTAATTGTCTCTTCTTCTCTTGCTGCTTTTAAGATTCTCTCTTTATCTTTAATCTTGGGCAATGTAATTATGATGTGTCTTGGTGTGTGCTTCCTTGGGTCCAACTTATTTGGGGCTCTCTGAGCTTCCTGGACTTCCTGGAAGTCTATTTCCTTTGCCAGATTGGGGAAGTTCTCCATTATTTTTTCAAATGAGTTCTCCATTTCTTCTCTTCCTCTTCTCCTTCTGGCACCCCTATTATTTGGATGTTGGAATGTTTAAAGATGTCCTGGAGGTTCCTAAGCCTGTCCTCATTTCTCTGAATTCTTGTTTCTCAATTCTATTCTGGGCAAATGTTAATTTCTTCCTTCTGGTCCAAACCGTTGATTTGAGTCCCAGTTTTTTTCCCCTCAGGGTTGGTTCCCTGTACATTTTTCTCTTTTTTAATAAGATTTTATTTACTTATTTTTATTTATTTATTTAATATACTTTATTGATTATGCTATCACAGTTGTCCCATTTTCTTCTCTTCATTCCCCTCCACCCTGCCCACCCTCTCCCACCCACATTCCCCCCTTTAGTTCATGTCCATGTGTCATAAGTTCTTTAGCTTCTACATCTCCCATACTATTCTTACCCTCCCCCAATCAATTTTCCACCTACCATCTATGCTACTTATCCTCTGTACCTTTTCCCCCTCTCCTCCTCCCACTCCCCTGTTGCTAACCTTCCACATGATCTCCATTTCTGTGGTTCTGTTCCTGTTCTAGTTGTTTGCTTAGTTTGCTTTTGTTTTAGGTGTGGTTCTTAATAACTGAGTTTGCTGCCATTTTAATGTTAATATTTTTATCTTCCTTTTCTTAGATAAGTCCCTTTAACATTTCATATAATAAGGGCTTGGTGATGATGAACTCCTTGAACTTGACCTTATCTGAGAAGCACCTTATCTTCCCTTCCATTCTAAATGAAAGCTTTGCTGGATAGAGTCATCTTGGATGTAGGTCCTTGCCTTTCATGACTTGGAATACTTCTTTCCAGCCCCTTCTTGCTTGTAACGTCTCTTTAGAGAAATCAGCTGACAGTCTGATGGGAACTCCTTTGTAGATGATTGTCTCCTTATCTCTTGCTGCTTCTAGGATTCTCTCCTTCATTTTAATCCTGGGTAATGTAATTATGATGTGCCTTGGTGTGTTCCTCCTTGGGTCCAACTTCTTTGGGACTCTCTGAGCTTCCTGGACTTCCTGGAAGTCTATTTCCTTTGCCAGATTGGGGAGTTCTCCTTTATTATTTGTTCAAATAAGTTTTCCACTTGTTGCTCTTCCTCTTCCCCTTCTGGTACCCCTATAATTCGGATGTTGGAACATTTAAAGATGTCCTGGAGGTTCCTCAGCCTCTCCTCATTGTTTTGAATTCTTGTTTCTTCTTTTCTGATTGGATGTTTCTTTCTTCCTTCTGGTCCACTCAGTTGATTTGAGTCCCATTTTTCTTCCCATCACTGTTGGTCCCCTGTACATTTTCCTTTATTTCACTTAGCATAGCCTTCATTTTTTTCATCTAATTTGTGACCAAATTCAACCAATTCTGTGAACATCCTGATCACCAGTGCTTTGAACTGTGCACCTGATAGATTGGCTATCTCTTGGTTGCTTAGTTGTATTTGTTCTGAATCTTTGATCTGTTCTTCCATTTGGGCCATATTTTTTGTCTAGTCATGCCTGTTATGTATGAGGGGCACAGCCTTAGGTGTTCACCAGTGTGGGGCAACCCAGTCACTGGGTTGTGACACTATTTGTGGGGGAGGGGTCAGAGAGGGAACAGCAGTGCTGGCTCCACTCTCTCTCGGATTTCAGTCCCTTCAACCACTTCCCTCCAGCCAACTGGGACTTTCTGGTACTGATTTCCATGTGGGTGGGCTTGTGAACTTTGTAGGACCCTGTGGTCTCTCCAACAAACTCTCCTGTGAGGCTGGGAGTCTATCCCAGTGCCTCAACAGGTGTTTTCAATTGGTGTTTTAAGGCTTTATTTCCCCATGCTGGGGCCCTGGGTTTCATGGTCTGTCTCACTCCCCAGTTATGCCTGGTTTATCTGCGTGCAAATGTGGGACTGCCTGGTCTACCAGCCGCCTTGCAAGCCTCATGGGTCTGCCCGCTGCCTCCCCATGCCCGGGGTCTGCCAGCCGCTGCCTGCACGCCCAGGGTCCATCAGCTGCTGACTTGCGCACCCGGGGTCCACAAGCCACCACTCTTTTTTTTTTTTTTGCCATGACTCCTCTCCTCCTGGCCACCTGACTCTGTCCTTCCTACTGGTCTGGATGAATGTATCTATTTTAACTCCTTGGTTGTCGGACTTCTGTACAGTTCGATTTTCTGTTAGTTCTTGTTGTTTCTTTGTTTCTAAATTTTGTTGTCCTTATGTTGGTTGTGCAAGGAGGCACAGTGTGTCTACCTATGCCTCCATCTTGGCCAGAGGTCCCATTTTTCTTTATTTTACTTTTCATGGCCTTCACATTTTTCTCTATTTTGCAACCATATTCAACCAGTTCTGTGAGCATTCTGGTTGCCAGTGTTTTCGACTGTGCATCTGATAGGTAGGCTATCTCTTCATCACTTAGTTGTATTTTTTCTGGAGTTTTGTTCTGTTCTTTCATTTGGGCTACTTTTCTTCTGCCTGAACACTCACACATTTTTTTCAGTCAGAGGTTTTGAGGCTTTATTTCCCTGCACTGGAACCCTGGGTTGTGTGGTCTGTCTCACTCCCCCGTTGTTCCTCCCGGTTTATCTGCATGCAAATGTGGGACCATCCATTCCACCAGCTGCTGCCTTGCCCACTCCACCAGCCACCGCCTTGCCCTCCCTGATCCTCCATTCACTGCCTTGCCATGAGTCCTCTCCACCTGGCTGCCCATCTCTGCCCCTCTTGCCAGTGAATATTTCTTCTTTAACTCCTTGGTTGTCAGACTTCCATAAAGTTTGCTTTTCAGGCAGTTCTGGTTGTTTTTTGTTTTTAAATTTGTTGTCCTTCTTTTGGTTGTGTGAGGAGGCACAATATGCGAACCTATGCCTCCATCTTGGCCAGAAGTCTGGTCCCTTCTTATTAAGGCATAATCCCATCATAAGTACCCCATTCTCATGACCTCATCTAAACATAATTAGTTCCCAAAGTCCTCAACTCCAAATACCTTGGATGTTAGAGTTTCAACATATGAATTGGAGGAGAGTGGGGAATTCAGTCCATACCAGATGACAGTGATTTTCACAGGCTTGGAAACTCTAAAGAAAAAGTAGGTCGGTGTATGAAGAACAGGGAAGAAATTTAGTGTGGGACATGTTTAGATTGAGGTGTCTAAAACTTAAATATCCCATGAGGACACTACATCAGCTATAACCCTCTGAGGAAGTGGCTGCCTTTTCTTCCTCATTCCCCTTACCACTGCACCTGGACATGGGGTAGGTGTTCTTTAGATATCTTTGCTCCTTATTCATATTTTCAGACCATTCTGCCACCCCCATCCAGAGAAATACCTAGGTTGAGTTTCAGAAAATCAGACTAAACCACCCACTTCCCCTCCTTGTTATAGTAGTCTTCCAAACCTCTGGTCACTCTCCCTTATTTTTTTAATATTTTAGCTCTTGGATCACTCTCACTCTCTCCAAAACTATCCCTATCTTAATTTTTGGTGAATTTAATATCTACACAAATGACCCTTCCAATACTCGGTTCTGTCAGATCCATAACTTTCTCTCTTCCGATAATCTCGGTTCTTCACCATCTTCTAGGCACCCCCTTCCATGTTCATACCCTTACCTTTGTCTTTGCAATGCCTGCAACTCCTTCACAGTAATTTATCTGAGGGTTTTATGGTTCTGCTTTTTGAACTTTTCTGTTTAAATATATTTTATTGAGGTATAATTTGCATTAAATAAGATGCACTCATTTTAAGTGCATCCAATGACTTTTGACAAATATATACACACATGTAACCACCACCCCAATTAAAATATAGAATATTTCCATCACCCCATAAAGTTCCCTTATGTCTCTTTGCAGTCAATCAATGCAGTCAATTTTCTTTACCCTATCCCACTTTACCCTATCCCTGCTAGGCAATCACTGATCTGTTTTCTGTCAGGATAGATTGGTTTGTATTTTCAAAAACTTTCTATAGATTGAATCACACAGTATGTACTCTTTTTGTTGTCTGGCTTCTTTTACTTAGCATAATTATTTTGATATTTTCCCATATTGTGTGTATCAGTAGTTCATTTGTTTTATTGCTGAAGTATTTCTTTGTATGGTTCTACCATAAATGTTTATCCATTAATGCATGGGAGGACATTTGGGTAGTTTCCAGTTTTTGGCTATTGTGAATAAATTTGCTATAAACATTCATGGACAAGTCTTTCTATGGCCATCTGCTTTCATTTCTCTAGGGTAAGTACCTAGGATTAGAATTGTTAGATCATGTGGTAGATAACATTTTTAACTTTCATAAGCTCTTTATAAAGCAGTTGGACTATTTTCCACTCCCAACAGCATAGTGTTAATTCCAGTTGCTCCACATTCCCACCAGTACTTGGTATGATCAGTCTTTTTAATTTCAGCTATTCTAATATGTGTGTAATATTAACTCATTGTGTGTTTAATTTGCATTTTCCTGATGACTAATGATGTTGTGCATCTTTTCATGTCCTTATTTACCATCTGTATACATTTTGTAAAGTGTTTAAATTTCTTGCTCATTTTTAATTCAGTAGCCCATTACTGAGTTACAAAATTTCTTTACTCATATATTTTTGTACATTTACAAGGCAAGACATTTTCATTTTATTAACAGCTCTTTTGAAAAACAGAAGATTTTGTCTTTGATGTAGCCTACTATTGAATTTTTCTCTTCTCTCCTTTACTCTCTTTATCCCAGCCACGCTGACCTTCTTTTACTTCCGAATATATATCTGCTCAAACCTGTTGCAAGGCCTTTGGACATACAAATCCCTCTTTTAGAATATCCTGTTCATGACCATTCATCTACTTAATACTTACATATCTTTTAAAATGAGTTAAAATGCTACTTTCTCAGGAAAGACCTCCCTGGCAGATCCCATATAAACTACATTTCTCTCTTACACATTCTCATAACACACATGTCCTTCCTTCAAAGAATTTATTTCCGTTTAAAACTGACAGTAATCAGAGGGGAGGAAGGAGAGGGCTAATGAGGGAAAATAGGGGAAGAACCATTAAGGAAAATGTATAAAGGACATGTGAACAGAGCCAAAGGGGATAGGTTTGAGGGTGAGAGGCAGGGATGGGTGGGGTGGGCAGGCAGTGGGAAGAAAATGGAGATAACTGCACTTGAACAACAATAAAAAAATTAAAAATAAATAAATAATAAAAGAAATAACTAGTTCTGGCTGGTGTGCCTCAGTGGATTGAGTGCTAGAATGGAACCAGAGGACTGTTCCATTCCCAGTCAGGGCACATGCCTGGGTTGTGGGCTAAAGTCCCTGGTTCAGGGCGCATGAAAGACAAACACACGTTGATGTTTCTCTCCCTCTCTTTCCCTCTCTCTAAAAATAAATAAATAAAGTCTTTAATTTAAAAAAAAAAATCTGAGCATTAATTTTGGGGACTATTTTTATTTTAATATCTGTTTTTACATATATAATGTCTGGTCTCTGCTAAACACATAATTATTTGTTCAGTGGATATTTATTGGGAGAGTAAATGAATGGATGAAAAATAGAGAGTCCATAGATAAACTCGAGTATATATAACATTTCAAAGCCAAAAAGCATATTGTTTTCAATCAGTGGGAGAAGGATGGGTTTTTTAATGAATGATATTAAGACAACCATTAATTATTTGTAAAAAAAATTAAAAAGTTAAAGCTGGAGTCTCAATATACTTCTTACACCAACATAAATTCCACATAGGTGAAACAAATGCAAAAAATAAATCATAGAGGTACTAGAAAAAAACACAAGAGAAGTTCTTTATAGAAAAACCAAATAACAAAGGAATTTTTTGTAATCTTGATAGATACATAATGGTTATATAAGCATATCAGAAAAACTAGACTGCACAGAGGAAAAAATAATGAATTTTTACATAAAATTTAAATTTACATGAGACATGCTTCCTAAAAATTATATGTAATGTGTATCAAAAAGAGTTAATATCTTTAGTATACAAATAAGTTTTCCAAATCAATAAGGGAAAAGTCATCATCTTAATAGAAAAATGTAAAATTTTCATTAACAAACACTTCATAAAATAAGGAAATCAAATAGTCAATAAACATGGAAAATACCATTCAGGAAGGAAATTTGGCAGGATCAATCAAAGTAGAAAATGCACATACTTTTTACTCAGCATTCTCATTTTAAATATTAACTCTAAAATATAATCTCAGAGATAGAACAACTTATATACCAAAAAATATTTGTTACTGAAATAGAGTAGCAAAAATTTTGGAATATCTGAAATGTCATCATAGGAAATGGTTATATATATATCCTGGTAATATGTACCTATATAAGATTATAACATAATATATTATTATATATTATATAAGTATATATTGCTGGGATATATATCCTATTGGTATATGCTATATAATTATATACTATACATAATTTGTTATTATTATGTAGCCATCACACTTGCAATTTTACATAGAATGAGATTATTTTATTCATTATCTCTCTCTTCCCACAAATCGTAGAATCCATGAGATTAGGGACTTTTAACTTTGTGTCTAGCAGCTAGCTCATTTCCCAGGAGGCACTCCATACATACTTGTTGAGAAAATGAATGAATGAGGCCTTTCTTTATCTTAATAGGCTGGAAGTGATGGGGAGAGTATTGGAAACTGTCCTTTTTGCCAACGCCTTTTCATGATCCTCTGGCTTAAAGGAGTTAAATTCAATGTGACTACTGTTGACATGACCAGGTAAGAGAAATCAGGACAGATTTCATTCTAAGGATTGAAATCGATAGATACCAATGCAATGTTTGTGTTTGTATGATGTGTGTTTTATCTACAGGCCTAACTCTGCTTATTTTTTAAAATCATAGAAAGCCTGAAGAATTGAAGGACTTAGCCCCAGGTGCCAGTCCTCCCTTCCTGTTGTATAACAAGGAATTGAAAACAGACTTCATTAAAATTGAGGAATTTCTAGAGCAGACACTGGCTCCTCCAAGGTATGCATTTTACAGGATATTTTTGTTCTTGATACAACTTATTTTATTGGCCTATTTATTGCACATTGAGGATTCTTACTTCTACACTTCTAGTTCCTTTTCAATATCAGAAATCTCTTTTGTAATCTTTCTAGAAAAATTTGCGAAAATGACCCTTGATCACTCCATATATGATTAGAAAACTACTACAGAATTATTTATTTAGTATATGTAAAACATTGAAACTATATAAAATATAGGTAGTATATTAAGAAAGGACAAAGGACAGACTTGGAAACCTGGGAAAGGCAGGTAAATTTGGGCTCCATTTAATTTCAGCCTCATTATTTCATTATAATGAAGTTTCAGGGCATTTATACTAATAAAAATCAGACTTAAGATTTTTTAATTTTATTTTTAGAGAGAGGGGAAGAGAGGAAGGAGTAAAGAGAGGGAGAGAACCATCAATGTCTGGTTGCCTCTCACAGCCCTTACTGGGGACCTGGCCTACAACTCAGGCATGTGCCCTGACAGAGAATCGACCAGGTAACCATTTGGTTCAAAGGCCAGCACTCAATCCACTGAGCCACAGCAGCCAGGGCAAAAATCAGACATTTTTGTTGTAGAGCCCTCAGAAGATCTTCAACTAGAGATCTTTTTTAAAAAGATTTTATTTACTTATTTTTAGAATGAGGGGAAGAGAGGGAGAAAGAGAGTGAGAAACATCAATGAAAGAGAGAAACATCATTTGGCTGCCTCTCATCTATTCCCTGATCAGGGACTGAACAGGCAACCCAGCCATGAGCTCTGACTGGGAATTGAACTGACCTTTCACTTTGCAGGACGACACCCAACCAACTGAGCCACCCTTGTCAGGGCAAAAGGTTTTCTTTACTTCAGTCTGATCTCTTAGCTCTACAGATTGAAAAATATTATGTCTATTATGCATAAACTTCCCCCCTTAACATTAAATATACAAAGATGATAGATATAACATTTCAAATTATTCTTAAATGCATAGCATACTTAAAATAAGAAAGTAAATTCTCTTTGGTCTAGAAATAGAAAAGTCCTCATGGTAGAGTAAGTGAGGGCGTATGGTAATAATGCTACATAGCCCATGAGGACTGATCATGACTAGGCTTTCACATCGCTGATGGCATGAAGGCAGAACCCAATATATACCCAATACAAGGGCTAGAGGTCAGGAAACAGGCCTCACATAGTTAGCCAGAGGCCAGAACTGCACTATCTATACATGAATGACAGTTATACATAAAAATGCTTACACAGGATAGTGTCTGGAAACAGAGTCTGCTGTACTTATTTTTTTATTGCTGTATAACAAATTACCACAAACTCACTGTCTTAAACTGACACTCATTTATTACCTCACAGTTTCTGTTGGTAAGAGTCTGGCTATGACCTTAAAACTGCTCTTAAAAAATGAAGCATCAATCAATCATAAATAAATATATGTAGTAAACAAAAGGTTCTATCAGTCCATAATTCTTACATAAGAAACAAGGGATACTATTCAGATTCTCTTCTGTGTGACTATATTAGGTCTCTTTCATCCATTATTGATGGCTTCTTAGATTTTAAGTACCTGCTCCAAGTTTGTCCTGTAAGTATTGAGTCTTATTTTTTTCTTCTTCTCCCTTATTCTCCTCTACTACTTCCTCTCCTCAGATTATATGTTCCCCAATCTTTTCTTGCTCCCAAAGGCAGCTAGTGAAAAATCTATTGTATATCTTTCCATACCTTTTTCTAGGTTTATATAAGCATAACAGCAATAAGTATAATGTACTTTATAAATATTGCTCTTGTTTATCTCACTTCAAAGAATTTTATGACATCTTTTAACTCTACTGGTGTAGATTAATTTCATTTTAATGTCTACATAATAGTGTATGTCACAGATGTGATACAAGTTGCTAAACTATTCCTTTACTGATGGACATTCCCTTTTTTTACAGTTTTTTTTTACCATTACAAACAGTGGTATAAATAACATCCTTGTTCATATGTCCTTAGGTACTGCTGCTTTTATTGCAATATAACAGATTCCCTAGAACAAAGTTTAAATGGTATATATCTTTTAAATTTTTTACTCTTTTATTCATCAATGTATGAGAGTACACTGTTCCCACATATCTCTATTACTATGTATTATCACTCTTTTTAAATTTGTGATAATCTGATGGATATATTGATATCTCATTGGTACTTTAATTTGCCATTTCCCTGAATAATAGGTGAGTTAGAGCATCTTTACATCTTTGAGTTTGTTCTGTGAATAACCTTGTTATATCCTTCTGATTTTTCTATTGGTATATATATCAAACAATGCATTCAATTCTGACAACTAGAGACCTAAAAAGTAGTGGCTTAAATAAATATAGATTTTATTTTTCTCAGTAAGAAGCCAAGAATGAGGCCTTGTAGGGCTGGAATGACCTCCATAATTAATGACCTCCATACTGGGGACCTAGGCTCTTTCTAATCTTGCTGCTCTGCCATCCTTCAGGTGAGGCATACAGTCTCAAAGCTAATTCATGGTGACAATATGTCTGCTGGAATTCCAGGTAACAGATCTAACTCCCACACAGGAAGGAGAAGGGCATAAGACAAAAGATGCAAGCCAGCTTTAAGAAGTTTTCACAGAAGTCACACTCGACAATTTTCATTTACATCTCATTATCCAAAAGTAATTCACGTGGTCACATCTAATGCAAATGGGAGCTTAGAAATGTTCTTATCAAGGGTATATTGCTACCCTTAACAAAAAAAAAAAGGTCCAGTTGAAAGAAAGAGAAAGGAAAAAAAAAGAGAGGACATGATCTGGACCTTATTCTCAAATAACTGTGGTTATATGGACCTTATTTTCAAATAACTGGTGGTACCCTGAATGACTTACTCAAGGATTTGCCTTTTTTACCTACTTTGGAGTTCCCCCAGGGCTGAGGCAGCTTCCCTGGTAGTATTCGTGGAAGGCATTTAAAGGCAAATGTATTAGCCACTGCCAAATGGGGCAAAGAATAGCAATTCATGAAAGCAATAGACAAACTGAAAAGCCTATGAAGAACAAATCTAGGATACTTGTGAGATACTTAAGGGAATATAGGTTTAAAAAACTTCATGTATTCTAGGGAATCTAGAAGTTCATGCACATGCCCAGGTCTAGACCTATGCTTAAAAAATACCTGAGAAATCCTCACCTCTCACTTCTGGCCGAACTTCAGGTACTATGCAGCAGAAAGTGAAGGCAAAGGCAGAGTTGCAAATCCAATATTTGCCTCATGGGGGTTGCCAAAATATGAAGAGAGAAAGTGAGCAAGGAATTGAAAACCTATGTAACAGAAAACTTCCCTAACCTGATGAAGGCAATAGACATACAAGTCCAGGAAGCACAGAGAGTCCCAGACAAGATGAACCCAAAGAGGCCTACAACAAGACACCTCATAATTAAAGTGTGAAACATTAAACACTAAGAGAAAATCTTAAAAGCAGCAAGAGAAAACCAGTTAGTTAATGTACAAGGGAGCTCCAATAAGATTGTCAGCTGATTTCTCAACAGAATCTTTGAAGGCCACAGAGATGGGCATGAAATATTCAAAGTGATGAAAAGTGAGGTCCTACAACCAAGATTACCCAGCAAAGCTATCATTTAGAATTGAAGGACAGGTAACTACCTTCCCAGACAAGAAAAATCTGAAGGAGTTCGTCACCACCAAACTCATATTACAAATATGTTAAAGGGTCTTCTTTAAAGAGAATAAGAAAAAGTATAAATATGAACAATAGAGTGGCAATAAATTCATATTTACCAACAAGTACTTTAAATGTAAATTGATTAAATATTCCAATCAAAAATCATATGGGGGATGAATGGACAACAAAGCAAAATCCTTACATAAGCTGTCCATAGGAGAGTCACTTCACAGCAAAAGACACACAGACTGAAAGTAAAGGATGGAAAAGATATTTCAGGAAAATTGAAACAAACAAACAAAAATCTAAGGTAGCAATACTTATACCCAAAAACTAGACTTTGAAACAAAGACTATATGATAAGAAACAAAGCAAGACCCAGCGATTCTACTTCTGGATATTTATTCTAAGAATCCCAAAAGACTAAATCGAAAAGACATACACAACTGTATGTTCATTGCAGCATTATTTACAATTGCCAATGTATAGAAGCAACCTAAGTATTTATCAATAGATCAGTGGACAGGAAGTGGTGCATATATACAATAAAATATGACTCAGCCATAAAAAAATGAAATTTTGCCATCTGTAATCACATGGGTGGACAGACGGTATTGTGCTGAATGAAATAAGTTAGACAAAAAAACCATATTATTTCACTTATATTTGGAATCTAAAAAACAAAATAAATGAACAAGCAGAAAAGAAACAGGCTCACAGACACAGAGAACATTTTTGACAGTTGCCAGATGGGAGGAGGATTGGGGTATGGGTGTAAAAGGTGAAGGTATGAAGAAGTACAAATTGGTAGTTACAGAATACTCACAGGAATGTAAAGTACGGCATAAGGAATGTAGTCAATAATATTGTGATAACTCTGTACAAGGGGGGACCTCACCAAAAAAACAAAATTCACCTATTAAAATTATGTATTTATTCTTATATGTTTAAACTTCAGTGACCTTCAAAGTACTCTCCATTTGAAGCAATACGCCCATGGAGACATTTTTTTCCACTGCTCAAAACAGTTTTTGGTATCGTCAATTCCGATGCCTTCTAGTGCTTCTGCCACTTTTTTGTTTCAGCTCTCCTTCATCATGAAATGTTTCCCTCTGAGGAATTTTTTCATTCAAGGAAACAAAAAGCAGTTGCTAAGGGAAACATTGGGTGAACAGGGAGGGTGGGGCATGGGGGTCATGCTGTTTTTTACCAAAAACTGATGAATACTCAGCATGGTGTGGGCAAGGTGTGCCGCAAGTCACCTATCATGAAATGGGCAAATACATTGAAAGAATCTTCACTTACAGGTGAGATCATGTGATATTTGTCTTTCACTGCCTGGCTTATTTCACTTAGTAGTGGGGTAGAGCAATGGAGGGGGAAATGAGGACAAATATAATTGAACAATAAATAAAATAAAATAATAAAATAAAATAAAAATAAAATAGTCATGACAAAAAAATCTTCAAAAAAATTTACTGAAGCCAAATGCAGCCTGTTACAGCAATGGCAGCTGATACAGATGGGCTACTAGAACATTCACCCAGTATGAGAAGCCTGTACAATGAGGGGCCAGCCCACCCTCCAGAAGATAATTCCATTTTGGGGGGATTCCCCCCTCTATGGTGTCAGATGGGTACTAGATTTATTGAGATTATCACTTAGTAAGTTATATAATGTCTAATTACTGGGTTGTACACATGAAACTAGTATTGTATGCTAACCCTAACTGAAAAATAAAAAAATATTTAAAGTAAAAAAAAACAGATTTTTTGTAATGAGGCACACACAGCCAATATGCACTGCACATTCCATAAGCATTGTCTTCTTATTTTACTTATTTTAGATGTTTGGCTTTACAAGATGCAAAGGGGTTGGATCAGTTTAAATGACTGTTCTTATATCAGAGAACTACTGACAATGAAAGCCACACCAGCCTCTCCCATCTGCCCATCTGGCTTGCAGGAAAGGAAAATAACTTGTATGTTGTTGAAGGAAGAAACTTGGTGCAATGAAAATGAAATGTAGAATAAAAAACAAACTGGTCCAAGAGTCCTGTGGGCTATAAAATGCAATTAAACCAGAGTGCCATTCTGTTAAAATGATTGTAATTATTAGAATAACTATTTTCAAATATGCAAGTAAAAAGTTTTAAAACCATGAAAAATTACTTTAGAACATTTACTAAACGAGTAAACAACAACCACAACAAGCAGCAACAATAAAACCTGGCGAAAGGAAAAATCTCATTTCCAGAGTTTCCACACTATAATATTCAAGTGTCCAGTTTTTGAGAAAAAATACAGGACATGACAAGAAACCACCAAGTATGGCCTATTCACAGGGAAAAAGGAAATTTATAGACACTGTCTGAGAAAACCCAGACATTTAATTTATTAGACAAAGACTTTAAATCAATGGTCTTAAATATGTTTCAGAGCTAAACAAAACCATGGACAAAGAGCTAAAGGAAACCAAGAAAACAATATTTCAACAAGGAGAGATTATCAATTAAAAGATAAATTATAAAAAGGAACCAAATAGAAATTCTGGAGTTGAAAAGTATAATAACTAAAATGAACAATTGACTAGAGGGTTTCAACAGCAGGTTTCAACAGATCAAAGAAAGAAAACAAAACTAAGCATAAATCAATTGTGATTATCCAGTCTGAGGAAAAGAAAGAAAATTAACAGAACATAACTGACTGTGGAATACCATTAAATGTACCAAGATACATATAATGGGAGTCTGAGAAAGAGAGACAGAGAAAGGCAGAAAGAATATTTGAAAAAATAATGGCTGAAAACTTCCTAAATTTAGTGAAATACATAAATCTACACATCCAAGAAGGTCAATGAACTCCAAGTAAATAATCTCTAAGACATACATTATAATCAAATTATCTAAAGCCAAAACCAAAGATAAAATTTTGAAAGCAGTAAGAGCAAAATGATTCATTGTGTAGAAGAAATCCACAGTAAGATTAACAGATGATTTTTTTAATCAGGAACCATGGAGACCTTGAGTCAGAGAGATGACATATTTAAAGTGCTGAAAGAAGAAAGTCAACTAAGAATTCTGTATCTGGCAAAACCATCCTTCAGACATTAAATAGAAGTTAAGACATTCCACATGAACAAAAACTGAAGGTTGTTGTTGCTAGTAGACCTGCTCTATAAGAAATGTTATAAGGAGTCATACAGGCAAAAATAAGAGACCACTACATTTGAAGCAACTTAAAGTCATATGAAGAAATAAAGAGCACCACTAAAAGGCTAAAAAAAAGCACATGATCATCTCAATTGATGTAGAAAAAAGCATTTGACAAAACCCAATACCATTTCGTGATAATACTCATGATAAACTAGGAATAGAAGGGAGCTTCCTCAACCTGACAAAGAGAAACTATGAAAAACTCACAAATAACATCATACTTAATGGTGAAGGACTGAAAACTTTTCCTCTAAGATAAGAAGCAAGACAATGCTGTTTTTCCCACTTGTATTCAACATTGTTCTGGAAGTTCTAGCCAGAACAATTGTGCAAGAAGTACACCCAAATTAGAAAAGAGGAAGTAAAACTATCTGTATTTGAAGATGCCATAATTGCTTATGTAGAAAATCCTTACAGGGGTGTCCAACCCATGGCCCATGTGCCACATGTGGCCCAGAATGGCTATGAATGTGGCTCAACACAAAATAGTAAATTTACTTAAGACATTATCAGATTTTTTTGTGATTATGTGTCCCAATAAATTTAATGTGTGGCTCAAGACAATTCTTCTTCCAGTGTGGCCAAGAGATTTCAAAAGATTGGAAACCATTTAAAACATAATAAAATACTATTAGAACTAATAAGCAAATTCAGCACGGTGACAGGGTATAGATCAACATACAAAAATCAATTATATTTCTGTACTCTATCAATAAATAATCTAAGAAGTAAAGTAAGAAACAATTCCATTTTCATAGTATCATAAAAAATACAATACTTAGGAAAAATTTAACCAAGGAAAAGAAAGACTTGTGCACTGAAAACCATTGTTGAAATAATTTAAAGAAGATATAAATGAAAAAACATTCATATTAGTTTCTAGGGCTGTCACAATAAAGTGCCACAAACTAAATGGCTTAAAACAACAGAAATTTGCCTCATAGTTCTGGAGGCTACAAGTCTGAAGTCAAGGTATCAGCAGGGCCATGATCCCTCTGAAACCTGTAAGAAAAGGATCCTTCATGCTTCCTAGATTCTGGTGGTTTTACAGCAATCATTAGTGTTCCTTGGCTTGTAGATGCATAATGCCAATCTTATGTCTTTTCATGGCATTCTCCTCTGTCTTTGTCTCATCTTAAGGTGTTCTTTTTTTAAGGACGCCAGTAATATTGGATTAATGGGTCTACCACACTCCAGTATGGCATCATCTTAACTAATTACATCTGTAACAATCCTATTTCAAAGTAAGGTCATTATAAAGTACTGGGAGTTTATGACTTCAACATATCTTTTCTGGAAGGGCACAATCCAACCCATACAAATATCCCATGTTCATGGATTAGAAAACAATATTATTAAGATAGAAATACTCCTCTAAAAAAAGCTAATTATTAATGCAGTCCCAACCCAAATCCTGAGAGTCCTTTAGCAAAAATGAAAAAGGCAATCTTCAAATGCATATAGAAGTGCAAAAAACCACAAATAGCCAAACTGTCTTGATAAATGCAAAGTTGGAAGACTCACACTTCCTGATTTCAAAACTTACTACAAAGCTACAGTAATCAAAACAGTGCAGTTCTTGAATAAGAATAGACTTATAGGTCAATGAAATAGAATTTAGAATCCAGAAATAAACTCATACATCTCTGGTCAACTGATTTTCAACAAGAGTGCCAAAACCATTCAATGAGAACTGAATAGTCTCCCCCAAAAATGGTGTTGGAACAATTTGATATTCATATGTCAAAAGAATAAAATTAGACCCTTACCTCACACCATGTATAAAAGTTCCTCAAAGTGTGTCAAAGACTTAGATATATAGGCTAAAACTATAAAACTCTTAGAAGAAAATATAAGGGTAAATCTTCAGGACCTTGTATTTGGCAATGGATTCTTAGATATGGCATCAAAACATAAGCAACAAAAGAAAAAATAAATAAATTAGACTTCATCACATTAAAAACTTGTGTACATCAAGTAATGTATCAAAATAAAAAAAAACACAGCATAGGAGACAATATTTGTAAATCGTGTATCTGATAAGGAATCAGTATCCATAATACACAAAGGCCTCTTACAATTCAACAACAGAAATACAAACAATGTAATTTAAAAATGAGCAAAGGGCTTGAGTAAACACTTCTGCATAGAATATATACAAATGGCTAATAAGTACATGTAAAGATTCTTAATGCCATTAGTCATTATGGAAATGAAAATCAAAACCACAATGCAATACTGCTTCACACCCACTAAGACAGCCATCATCAGTAGACAAGTGGATAAAACAACTATGGTACATTTTCACAATGCAATACTACTCAGCCATATAAAAAAGAAAATTCTACCTATCCTTTGCAACAGCGTGGATGGACCTGGAGAACATTATGCTAAGTGAAATAAGCCAGTCATGGAAAGACAAATACCATATGATTTCACTCATATGTGGAATCTAATAACAAACTCAACTAATAAGCCAAATAGAGACAGACTCATAGATAGAGAGCAGGCTGACAGCTCTGGGTTGGGGTGATTAGCGGGTAGAGGAATCAAGCAAAAAAGAAAAAGGACTCATGGACATGGAGAACAGTGTAGTAATTGTGGGTTTGGGTGGCTGGAAGAGGGCATATGGAAGATAAATAGTAATGGAAAAAAAATACAATAAAATAAAATATATAACCATAAAAAAAAGAAAGCAGAAAATAACAAGTGCTGACAAGGATGTGGAGAATTAGAATTCTCATACACCGCTGGCATGAATGCAGCCACTGTGGAAAAGATTTTGATAGTTACTCAAAATATTCAACATAGAATTACCATATGGCCCAGCAATTCCACTCCTATGTATATGCTGAAAAGAACTCAAAACAAGTACTTAAACAAACAAAAAAAAAAACCATGAACACAAATATTCATAACAGCACTATTCACACTATCCAAAAGGTGAAAACAACACAAATGTCCAACAACTGGTTATTGGCTACGTTTGATTATTAGATTTTTGAATAAACAAAATGTGGTACATCTATATAGTGAAATATTATTCAGCCAAACAAAGAATAAAGTACTGATACATACTAGAATATGGATGAACCTTGAATGAGTGAAAGAAACCAAATACAAAAAAATGCATATTGTATGATTCCATTTATATGAAATGTCCAGAATAAACAATTCAGTCAAGACAGAAAGATTAGTTGTTCCAGAGACTAGGAGGAGGAGACAATGGGGAGTAAGTTCTTAATGGGAATACAGTTTCCTTTTGGTGTGATAAAAAAGTCCTGGAACTAAATAGAGGTGATGGTTGCACAATATTGTGGCTATACTAAAAGCCGCTGAATTGTACACTTTAAAATAGTTTATTTTTTAATTTTATTTCAATTGTTATTCAAGTACAGTTTTTTGTCTTTAACTCCCATCCCAGTCCACCCCCCCAGTGCTCCCCACCTCCCTCCCATTTCCACCCCCCTTAGTTTTTGTCCATGTGTCCTTTATACTTGTTCCTGTGACCCCTTCCCCTTTTCCCCTGAAATTCCCTCCCCTCTCCCCTCTGGTTACTATCAGCTTGTTTTCTATTTCAGTGTCTTTGGTTATATTTTATAACCAAATTAAAATTATATATATTAAAATTATTAATTTATATTAAATTTATAAAATTAATTTATATTAATTTATATTAAACAAATTAGAATTTATATATATATATATAAAAGACCTAGTCTCCTAGCAGCTTGAAGTTTATGATACCATATTATTCACTATAATCACTATGCTGTGAACTAGATTTCCAGGACTTATTTATCTACTGGTTGCAAATTTTTGCCTTTAAACAAATCTCCCCAATCCCTCCCCACAACTTCTGTTAACTACCATTCTACTCTCTGTATTTTTAAGTTTGGCTTTTCTAGATTCCACAGATATGCGAGCTCATACAATATTTTTCTTTGTCTGAATTATCTCACCTAACATAATGCTCTCATGGTCCATCTATGTAGGCAAAAATGACAGGATTTCCTTCTTTCTTATGGCTGAATAATTTTATATCTATATTACATCTTCTTTGTCCATCTCTCTGCTGCTGGACACTTAGGAACCTAAGTGGCTGTCTTTGTTCTTTGATGAGATTTTATTTTGTTTTGTCTTTTCATATTGGTTCTGTACCTTTTATACTAAATTATTTCTAAATATTTTATACTTTTCTCACTATTATAAATGGGATATACTACACATGTCCATCTCTATCTGGTTATTACTAGCATACAAAAGTTATTTCTTTAAATGTTTGATTTGTATATAGTTAGTCACTTTACCAAAATAGGTCATTAATTCTAGTAATTTTTTTCCTATAGTTTCTTGGGTTTTCTAGGTATATAGTTATCTTGTTGCTTCTCTTCTAGTAATTATACTGGTTGTTTTAAAATAGTATTTTCCTCCAGTTGCTAGAATCTCAAAAACAATATCAGCTACAATAGCAATTTTAGTCATTTCCGTCTTGTTCTTAAATTTAATGTGAAGAGTTTTAGAATCATTATTTAGAATGATTTTTTTTCTTGTCACAGTGGCTAGTACATTTAGTACGATGTTGAAGAACACTAGTGATAATGATTATCCTTGTGCTTTACTGGTTTTAAAGAAAATAGTTCTGCCCTGGCTGGTGTGGCTCAGTGGATTGAGCACCAGACTGTGAACCAAAGGGTCACTGGTTCATTTCCTAGTCAGGGCACATGCCTGGATTGCTGGCCAGGTCCCTACTAGGGGGTGCACAAGTGGCAACCTCACATTGATGTTTCTCTCCCTCTCTTTCTCGCTCTCTTCCCCTCTCTATAAAAATAAATAAACAAAATATTTTAAAACAAGAAAAGAAAATAGTTCTAACATTTCACCTTATTATTTCTTGTTAGTTTTTTAAATATATTTTATTGATTATGCCATTACAGTTGTCCCATTTCCCCCCTTCATTCCCCTCCACCCTGCACACCCCCTCCCACCCACACCCCCCCTTTAGTTCATGTCCATGTGTCATAAGTTCTTTAGCTTCTACATTTCCCACACTACTCTTGCCCTCTCCCTGTCAATTTTCTCCCCACCATCTATGCTACTTATTCTCTGTACCTTCTCCCCCACTCCTCCTCCCACTCCCCTGTTGATAACCCTCCATGTGATCTCCATTTCTGTGGCTCAACTCCTGATTTAGGTGTCCGTTTAGTCTGCTTTTGTTTTGGGGGTGGATGTTTAATAACTGTGAGTTTGCTGTTCTTTCTCTGTCCCTGTTTTTTATCTTATTTTTCTTAAATAAGTCCCTTTAACATTTCATATAATAAGGGCTTGGTGATGATGAACTCCTTGAACTTGACCTTATCTGAGAGG
>PVKM010022186.1:0-22013 GCA_004027735.1 Carollia perspicillata
GTTGTCCAGATTTCCTTTGCTTCCTTTGGCATGCAAGGCTCCTAGCATCTGGAGGTGGGGCCAAGAAAATAAGGCCTGTGGATGTAGGATGGTTTTCTCCTTTAGCAACATGATTGAGAACCAGTGCATGTCAACAGGTGCATTTGAGATAACTTTGAATGAGGAACCTGTGTGGTCTGAGCTGGAATCTAGTCACCTTCTATCTAGGCAACAGCTTGTTCAAATTCTTGACAGTGAAGTGAAACTAAGTACGCATATGGATTCAGTCCACATCATCAATCACAGCCCCACCTTTCTGCACTGAAAACTTTTACATTAAGGGATTTTTGTAGGAACAGCGTGACTAACGTTGGGAAGGCCTATACTGAAGACAGCAAGCTGTTAGTACACACTGAATGTTTTCTTGGCAGGCTCATTGTACCTCTTGGAAAACCTCAGTGTGAGACAGTTTTTCAGTGCTGGCACATTTTGGAATTCTGCACATTTATGGAGTTCAGTAACACTCTGTAGTTATTTTTTCTACCCCATATCCACTCAGTTAATGTTTTTTAAAAAATGTAAACATTACTGCCCTGGCTGGTGTGGCTCAGTAGATTGAGTGCTGGCCTGTGAACCAGACAGTCACTGGTTCAATTCCCAGTCATGGCACATGTCTGGGTTGCGGGCATGGTCCCTGGTGGGGGGCACATGAGAGACAGCCACACATTGATGTTTCTCTCCTTCCCTTTCTCCTTCCTTTCCCCTCTCCAAAAATAAATAAAATCTTTTTTAAAAATGTAAACATTACTGCTGTCACCTCTTTTTCCTTAGTTGTATTTGAAAAAGTACCAAAAATGAGTTAGAATTTGATTTTTGTAAAAAAGATGTCCGTTAAATCTTTTGATTTTATATACAATTTCCTTTTTTATAGTTTAGAATTGATCTTCTTGGGAACACAGCTGAAGTTTTCAAAAACTTTATAAGTTTATCAGACATCTTTAATTTGGTCATGTCCAATTTATATAGGTATCAGAATATTGCATATTGTGCGCAGGGCATTGTGCGAGATTATGGGGGGAAATTCTATATGCAGAATACTCTACCAGTTTATGTGTGTGTTTGAGTGTGTGTGATTATCAGAGAACTACTAAGAACCAACTGCTTTGTAAGTCCTCTTACAGTTCAGGTGTCTTGACTTGATCAATCTAATGAGTTGATTAACTGGGCCTTTATATTTAGTAAACTAAGCAGATATGTTAAATAAAAATTTTGAATTTATTGCCCAGTGTACCTATTAACATATTTAACAATCATTTGCTTAAATTTTTGTTTTGACTCAGTTTCGTAAGGAACACACTTTAGATTCACACACAACAGATCATTTACCATTTTTAGGATAATTGAAACTCGTCTAAGTAAAGAATGTTTAGTTGAACTTCTTTACAACATTAATATTGGATGAGTGGATGTCACTTACCTAACATATCAGAATTTTGTTGGGTAATTTAGCAGAAACAGAACTATAATGTAGAAAAATAGTCACATCACTACAGGCATCACATACGTTAGCCTCTGCTTAGGAATAGAAGTGGAAGGTCCAGATTTGTTCATGGAAGTAAAGGGATTTTTGGAGAAGTTACGAGATAATTCACCACCGGGTCCACCAAACACTTGGCACAACTGTGTACGTTCTTTGTCCATGGGTGTTGGTTGAATGCATGTCCGGTGATGCTCATGGTTGCGACAGCCTCGAGGTGGAACGTACTGCAGTCTCTAGCTGAGAAGAAGTTAGTCTGCAGAAAATCTATTAAAATGGCTTATCCTTCTAATTAAGACTGCAGAACTGTTCACCTAAGTTCATAGAATGGCAAGAGTCAATGCAGGTTAAGCTGGGAAGTTAGTTACAGATGGTTATTTTCCAGGTGTGATAGCATTTTGTTGCCTTTGACTAGGGCTAAAACCTTGTTAACTTGGTTTGTTCAGCTCGAACTTCGTATCATCTGCAAGTTGAACACCCTGCTGAGCATGTCTAGGGTCTTTCTTCAGCTGATGGACGTTCCACTAGTGACAGTTAACCTTTTAGCATTTAGACCTTTCAACCTTGAGCCTTGGATGTTCCCATGTATCTGACGGGTCAACCATGAAGAACCTAAGATTTGATTCTAACTTTACATGTTTACCTGGGGTGAATAAATTATCTTTCAGAGAATAGCTTTAGGTGTCTTATATTTTGCTGATGTCCATCTCAGTATTGTTTTATCTTTGGCCGTATTTAAATCCAGGACTTAATGGAGTTAGTGGAAAATTACTGGGAAAGCTGAATATAAAAAAAATTTTAAGGATAAAAGGGAAGTTTAAATAAAGCTATTTAAAATATAGTTTTGCCTTGGCCTTTGTGGTTTTCAGTTAATTGAATGACAGCGTGCAAACTGAAAGGTTGCTGGTTTGATTCCCCGTCAAGGCACATGCCTGGGTAGCAAGCCACATCCCCAGTTGGGGGCAGCAAGAGGCAACCTATCAATGTTTCTCTCCTTTGCTTTCTCTCTCTGTTCTCTCTCTAAAGATTAGTAAGATTCTAAAAATTAATAAAATTATTTTAAAAACATAGTTTTATTCCTAACATTTCAGAATCTATTGGTTGGTTACAAATTTGTGTAGCTCTGTAGTTTATAAATGTCTACATAGATATGAATTGGAAGACCATATAATGTAACAGTTGGTTTGCTAAAGTTATTGGGGTTTTTACTGAAATTAATCATTAGATTAAATTTTTAATGTTTTTTTTTTAAGAATAACTCTTCGGGAAGCATTAGACAGAGCCCAAATAATGTTTCGATTAGGAGACAAATGCAGTGGGTATAAGAAGTGTCAGGGGAGCAGTTATATCAATAGAAGGAAGGAATTTCCGTTAGTGCCAATAACATAACATAGTGATGCTGGTTCTAAACAGTAGTTTTAATTTTCAGTCATGTAGTCATACTATCTGCTTTCTTATTACCTTTGCAAACAGTTCTTTGAGGCACAAGATTTCTTTAGTCCCAGTCCAAAGACTGTTTTGCCCTGTTTTAACATGCCAAAGATTTGAGGCATGAGATGTGCAAGGCAATTCCTCCGGGGTGGCAGCTCTGGCTTCATCTTAAAGTGGCTCATTTTGCTTTTTTTTTTTTGGACAGTATAAATGAATGGGCACAGCTGTGTACCAATAAAACTTTATTTACAAAAACGGGAATTGGAGCCCACAGATCACAGTTAACTGATCCTTGGTCTGTCTCAGTGTTTTTCATACTGATTGCTATTTGCTTTTACACTGGATTTGGAGCCTGGAACCATAATTTTCTGGGTCACTCTGGTATCCCCTATGTCTCAGTCCTGGCACAGGGTAGGTAGCCAGTGTAAGCATTTGTTGTACAATGAAGGTCTGGCAGATTCCAGAGACTTCTCTGACTCTCCCTAGCCTGAGGAGGCCTTTCCCTGTGGCCCACACCCCCAGCTCTCTGTCACCAGCTGCAATTCAGATCCTTTTTATTTGTTTGTATTCTAATGACCACCTGTGAACCTACTGCCCAACATAGGAGCCAGAATATCTGAACTTTCCGTACAAGATTTCCTGCTTCTTTTGGTGGTTGAAACACTTTATTGTTCAGTTTTATTTTAGAGCTTTATGAAAAGTATGCTGTGCTGTATATAGTCCTCATGACATTTTTCATGTGAAGTTTTACTCGAATTCATCCATGTTGATGCGAGTGGTCCATTGACTTTTCACAGCTGCCTGACATGCCACTGAGTGAATGTGCCAGAATTTATTTGTGCCTCTGTTGATGAGCGTTTGCATTTTTCCCAGATTTTGCTGTTATGAGCAGTGCTACAAAGATGATTTCTGGTCCGTGTCCCTCAGTGTGCATGGGTATGTAGTTCTCTTGGGTGCATACTGAGTTGAGGAACTGCTAAATCCAGGCACTGCTGACCTTTCATATAGCTTCATACAGCTACGTCTGTCTAGAACTTACTGTGCCAGACAGCTCCCGTGGACAGTGACCCAAGGCCAATCAGCCATTTCAGTGCTAGGGTCTGCCAGGCCCCAGGGCTCTTTCTCATTCCTTACCTATGCCTCTCTCCCCTAGATTCAACGGGCATGCTGGGCCGCATCATCTTTGCCTGGTGGAAGGGGTGAGTCTGTCTTCAAGGTCAGAAGCTTCTGGCCACTCTCCCCAGACAGTAGTCATGTCTATCTCAACACTGGCTCTATTTTTCAGCTTCTCTCTCCTACCAGTTTTCAAGGTGGAAGAGATTTAGCAATTATATCATTAGAGCTAAGGAGTCTTTAGTCAGAGTACCCAGTACAGGTGGCTCGCCCAGGCTCACGAAGCAGTGAATCCATATAGCCATTGCTGTGATCGTACTTGCCTTCAAGAACACTGACTTTCCACAAGGCTCTGAGTTACCTTTGTTTGCTTATTGGAAGAGAAGATGGAACTGGACAGTGCTTAGCCCAAAAGGAATGATGGTACTCCAGAGGCCACTGTGGGGGTTCAGACATTTAGTAGGACTTTGCCAAGCTGAGTGGGGAGTGGGCTTGAGCAAGTCATCAGGATCCTTGCCTCACATGGGATCGATGTCACCATTTCTCTAGAAGGGATTGAGGGTCTTGTGCTACCTGTCTCCTCCTCAAGTTAGTACCGGGCAGCCTCAGGAGTGATCGTGTCTTCTGTTGATTGTGATTGTGAGGTACAGTGAGGTAGTTTATACTAAGTGCTTAGTGCATTGCTTGGCGCATAATAGGTGCTCAGTGAACACTAGCTGCTATTAACAACTCTAACTGTGCCTCAAACTTTTGTACACCATCTCTAGTTCTTATAAAAGATGTTAGAGTAGGATTCAATGTGTACATTTTACAGATGTGAAGCAAACCTAAAAGAGGGAAGTTATCCGTGTCACACAGCTTGTCACTAGTGAGGTAGAATTTGAGCCTAAAGCCTGTGCTCTTTCTGTAGTATCAGGTGCTTTAGAGGGCAGAGTCCTAGACCAGGCCCATGTGGTCCAGTCCTGCCTTTGCCATATATTCTCTGAGGAGTTTCCCATGTGTGTCCCACTCCTCACCCGGGAATTCTCCCTTTCTCTCTAAGAGATTTCAGGTTAAAGGTCAAGGCTAATGCTGCAAATTCTGAGCTGTGCTGGGGGCTGCAACATCTCCTCCATTGGGGAGGTGGTCCCCAGGTGTGTGTATGAATCAGGGAGTCACTCTGCCTGGCAGAAGAGAAGTGGCTGTCGTGGTGGTGTATAATAGAAATAGCCTGGGCCTGGACATCAGAACCTGGCTCTTCCTCCTGGCCTATTCCACTACTCGTCCTATGATCTGAGGGGAGTCGCATCCCTTCTCAGGGCTAATTATCTGGAAAATGCAGGGGGTTATATAATGTAGTTTCTACCAGTCCAAAATATGTGGACTTCTTGCTGGGTACCCAGTGGGAAGAAGGGGAGGGGAAATGGCAGAGGAACCCAGGATAGCCTCCCTCAGCAGAGGGCCGGAGAGTGCGAGCGGCCATAAGACAGTTTTATTCCTCGGCGTGTTGTGGGTTAGTTGGGGGGAAACACTAACTGACCACCAAAGTCATCCCAGCGAATGGTGGCGTGTCAGGCAGCAGTGACAGGGTATTGGGACAGGCATCTGGCTGGAGCGTTTTTCCTGAGCCCTTTAGACCCTACCATGGCCTAAGGATGGCCAGAACTGCCCACAGGATGTGTTTTTGTCTTAAATCCAAATTGCTAACCTACCTTTCCTGTCCAATAGGAGCAAACTGGACTGTAATGCCAAGCAGTGGAGGTGAGGAGCTTGGCCTGAAGGGAGGAGAGTCTTCTGTTGCAAACATCTCTCGCCTCTGACCTCTAACCTCTGATCCCTTCCCCCAGACTTTTTGCTGACATCCTCAATGATGTAGCCATGTTCCTGGAGATTATGGCTCCCATATACCCAGTCTGTTTTACTGTGACCATCTGCATCAGCAACCTGGCCAAGGTACCTACACCTCTGGGGCACCCCTACACCCGGGATACCCTTCTTAGTGTTGCTGTGTGGGGGCTCACTTGGGGCACACAGGTGAGGCCAGCCTGGACCCTTTGTGCCACACATTTCTAGAAGAGTGAAAACTTTCAGGCGTTTCTACTCATACCCAACCGTACCTTCTGGTCCTTCTTCATCTAGATATCCTCTGGTGACTCGAGTAGTTGAAGGAAGTGTGTAGAGCCACAGGACTGGTGAGGGAGCTCTGAGCTGAGAGGTGGAAGGGGTGCTCCAGTGCCAACATCTCGGGACCAGCTCCCTGGCTACCTCTCTTTGAATAAAGTATTTTTTAAGTGCCTAAGGCATGTTTGGCATGGAATACGGGCCTTCGCATCTTTGAAAGAAAGCCACACAAAATTAAACAAATATGTATAGAATTATAGCTCCAGATATTCCAGGTGAGAAGTGTATGGACAAGAGGGTTCAGCAGGTAATCTGGTTGGTGAGGGGGTGGAGCAGGTCCTCTCCTGGGGGTAGGTCCTGAAGAATGAGTTTAAGGTGCAGGGTGGGTGTTCTGAGCAGAAAGAACAGTGTGGGTCAAGGTCCAGTGGCAAGACAGAGCGTAGACTGGATGGTGAGGCTAGAGGGGCAAGTAGGGTAAATGCAAGCTCTTCATCTCTGCCAGGCTGCTCACCTTCATGGTTCCTTCAGGTTGGCTTCATCCAGGTGAGTAAACTGAAGCCTAGCAAGGTTCCGTGAAGAGTTCAGCGTGTCTTCACCACAGGGTTAAGTACCTGGTGCAGGCTGAAGACGCTTAAGACATGTCAGACCCATCTCAAAGGCCAATGTATCTGTTTCTCCTCAGGGCACTACTGACATTTCATATGCACCAGTTCTTTGTGGTGGAGGACATGTGGCTTCCTGGCCCATGCGCTAAATGCTGTGCGCATCCTCTCACCACCCCCAGGCCAGGAAACCCCAGAGAAAATCACGGCTGTGGAACAAGGATTGAGACCTCTGCCATGTTTCAAATTCTTCACTACACCTTTTGGGCCTCAGTCTCTTCATATAAGGGAATAGAACTGGGCCATGAACTTACTCCACTCCACCCCCTCCCCCAACCCTCTGTAGAGTTTCGGTCTCAATGCCCAGCACCTCTGTCCCCCAGGTACACTAACCAAAAGCCTGGCTGTCATCCATGCCTTCTGCCCCTGTCACCCTCAGCTAAATCTCCATTCAATTCTGTTATTTTCCCTCCTGAATCTCTCCCATCCAGTCACTCCATCTCCATGTCACCTGGTGGTTCCTCACTACTGAACAAACACAGCTGCTTCCCCAGTAGTCTCTACCTCCGTTCTCACCCTCTTCAGTCCTCAGAGCGGCTCAGTAGTCCTCTTAAGAGTGGAAGTCAAATCAGGTCACTTCCTTGCCCCATTGCTCTAGGGACAGAGTTTAACAAGGCTTGTAGCATTCCAAGTGACGGGGTCCCAGGTCATTCCTGCTCATTTGTACCAGTTCCTCTTAACCTTTGACGTAACAGCTTGTTTGTTTCTTATCATCTGTTGATTTATAAGCTTCCTGAGGGTAGGGGTTGAGCCTGTATTTATCACTTAAATCTGTGCCTGACATCTACAAAAGGTTTGGTAAATATCAGATGAATGAAAGTTATCAGTGACTCCCATCAATAAGCTTTAGATTGCAGAGGGAGAGATCCAAACCTCTATGGGAGAGTTGGGAGGTCAGGATCACCTTTGTGGGTTTTGAAATGGCCTGGAAGACTTGGATCTGCCTGGACTGGGGCAGGAAGAGAGTGGAGTGTTAGTCGTGGCAGGCAGAGTACAAGCATAAACTTAGACACCAGACTGAGCCTGGGAGCTCAGCAAGGGGGAGGGTGCAGCCAAAGTAGAAGTTGGAGGGCAGGGAGTTCTGGGCTAAGAATCGTCTTTGGGCCTCCACCTTGGGGAAAGAAATTGAGTGTCCTTGGGGCCAGGTCCACGGATGGCGTGGCAGGCAGAACTTGAGTTTTCTCCTGGAATAAGGCAGGAGGTGGGCGTGACAGAATCTGCGCAGAGTGAGAACCAGCACCAAGCACAGCATGCAGGGTTTTGCTGCAGGGTTGCCCGAGGCCTCATGTTCTCCAGCTGGTTTGAGCCATTTACTTGGCTCACTCACAGAAGCGCCGGTGTTTCCTGAGCTCATGGCCACTCTCATCTTCACTCCTCCCTTTCCCCACCCAGTGCATTGTGAGCGTGGCTGGTGGGGCCACTCGGGCTGCACTGACCATGCACCAGGCCCGGAGAAACAACATGGCCGATGTGTCAGCCAAGGATAGCAGCCAGGTGAGTGGCAGAATTGGGGGGATGGTGCAAGGGAGAATGGGGTGGGCAGGCGTGTCAGGCTTGCTCACATTTTGGGAGTGTGGGCAGAAGCACCTGAGTGCTCCTCAGGGAAGGGGTGGGAGACGCAGAAAAATGCCAGTGCTCCCTGCTCTGACTTTCAGGTTAGGTAATCAGGTGTGAGGGCACGGGCTCTGGTGGCAATAAGTCCAAGCTGATCTTAGCCTTTGCCCACTGCCCAACTATGAGCCCTAGCCCTCACCCTCACCAGGCCACAGCCCTACTCTGGCAGGGGAATGTTCTGGTCATGTGAAGCCCCACATGTTATTCGGCAAGTCAAAAAGTGCTGAGCTTGTGAGGTGCTGGGGTCACTGACTGTCCAGAGGCATCCACTAAGCAGTTTAGCAGGCCTTCTGGCCCAGCCACTCCCCTGACCAAGGGAGCTTGGAGTAGGGGTGTCATCTCCCCTATAGGCTGAACCCTACAGGTATTGGGTCCCCCATAACCCCATGTACTAAGTACTTATGTGCATCGCATCATTTAACTCTCACACCAACCCTGTATTTGTTAAGCATTAACCATGTATTTCATTTGCATGAACTCATGTTCCTGTAGTGGTCTTGTCAGGTGCTATTCACTGTTGTCATTCTACCAACGATGAAGTGAGGCATAAAGCGATTCAGTTTCCCTGGGCCCCCTTGGACACATCCCTTCCCTCAGGAACTGGTTGTACTAGTTCCTCCTGTTATCTCTCCTGTAGATTGTTAGGGAAGAAGACATGAGTACAACCCAAGCCTTGATCTTTAGGATCTCCCAGCATTGTTCCTACCATCTCTCATCTCTTTCCCAGCCCTCAGCCCTCCCCGACCCCCAGGCTGTATTTTCCAGGGCTCCAGGGCTTCCTCAATCCACAGAGGCAGTAACACATCACAGGGACAACCTGGGACATGTTCAGTCCTGCAGCGGGCCCTTGCTTCCTGCTGACGTTGCTGCAAGATATGACTGCTCCCACCTAGGGAAGAGGCAGCCCCTCTGCTCCTGAGCTCCCAAGGTTTCTGGCCCCAGTTTACTGTCACACCCACAGCCTCTATTTCCAGCTCACCCCCTCATCCAGAAGGCTGGGTAAGAAAAGCTCTCCAGCTTAAGGCCCCCTCTGTGCCAGGGCCATCTGTCCTGGAGATCCCAGTAGTCAGGGGCACCAATCCACATTCCTCCTCATGACAAGTTGGGGGCAGGCGGCCTGGGGTCCTTTCTCCTAGGGTGAGCTTAGTCAGGCCGTCTCAGGCCATCAGAGCGATTTAATAACATTGATTCTCAAGTTAAGAGTTTTAAATCTTGTGCTTTTCTTCCTAGGCCATAACATGATGCCTTTGTAAAAGTGTCTGCTGGTAATTGCATATCCAGCAGTTACTAGGGGGAATTCAACCTTTTTTAACCACCACCAAAAAAAAAAAATATTTCCCCATTCTCTGAACATTTCCTTGCCTTAAGCATAGGGCTACTCAGGTGACTCTTGACAAACGAAGATGTTTCAAAGGCACTGTATCTGCCTGGGCAGAGAAGCAGCTGGTATTTTTTAAATGACAGCAGACTCACTAAAAACATTAAAAATTTAGTAGACACCCTCATCAGCATAGGGAGACCTGGGCGGTTCTGGGGTAGGGAGGAACATTGTGAAAGGCACTCGAGGCTACTCAGTCTGGCCTGGAGGGGAGCCCTCCAACTCCCAACCCCTCTGCCATCTTCCAGGAGACACTGGTAAACCTGGCAGGGCTCCTGGTCAGCCTCTTGATGCTTCCCCTCGTGTCAGATTGCCCTAGGTAAGCTGAGAGCAAGCGTGGGACGGAGGTGCCCAGCTGGGCCTCTGCCCCTGCTGACCACCTCACTCTTTCATTCCAGCTTCAGCCTTGGTTGTTTCTTCCTCCTCACTGCCCTCCACATCTATGCCAACTACCGGGCAGTCCATGCCCTTGTCATAGAGACCCTGAATGAAGGCCGGCTCTGGCTGGTCCTGAAGCACTTCCTTCAGAGCGGGGAGGTACTCGACCCCACTTCAGCCAATCAGATGGAGCCGTTGTGGACAGGTGACCCAACCCCTTGGTCTCAAGTCCTATGTCTCTCAGTCTGTCCCTCTGCCTGGGACTCCTGACTCCAACTTCCCACAGGTTTCTGGCCATCTCTGTCTCTGTCCTTGGGGGTGCCCCTACATCGCTTAATCTCCAGGTAAGTAGCCCAGTACCTCCTACTCATGACTACTGGTCTCCAGCCTCCACACATGCGCCTTGTTCCATTACACAGTGGTCTCCCTTGACCAGGCCCACCTCTGCTCTAGGTTTTTTATTTCCACTGAACAGACGTGGCGTCAGTATGGGTGCTTGAGTGCAACCGGGTGTGTAATGTAGAGTCAGTATAAAGGATATATTTGTCAGATGAAGGAAGAATGGGTGGGTAGGGTAAATGGATGACTCGATGGAGAAAGAAGGGAAGGTGGCTGTGGGGTGCATGGGTAATGGCTAAGGGATAGATGGGAAGTAGGCGAAGGACAGATGAAGTATGGACAGTTAACAGGTGGCTGTTCACTCCTGCCGTTGCTTTCTCCTCCCCCACCGCACTCTTTCCTTCAGTGTCTTTGAGCTGCAGCACCTGGTTGAGGGACACCAAGAACCTTACCTTCTTCACTGGGACCAGTCAAAAAGTAAGTGTGCCCTGTTAGGCTCATCCACCTGGGGTCAACTTCTCATTCCTCCAGCCCCAGGGCTACAAGCCCTGGACAAGTTTGGAGTTCACTGGGTGTCCTGGAGGGAGCTCTAGACTCAGACTTGATGCATTCAAATTAGAGCTGCATGTGCCATAAAGTTCACTTTCCCCCTCTGTAAAATGGAGCTGATGATACCTGCCTTATTAACTGCAGTGTTTTTATGAGGATCAAATGAGCTAGTTATGTAAAAGCACTTTATATACTGTGACACACTTACTTAAATTAGTTTATGAGCTTTAGTTATCTCAGGGGGACCACTTTTCCCTCCTATCCAGAGTCACTTCTTGAGGAAAATAGTACTAGAGTTTACTGGTGTGCTGGTCATATGTTAAAAGGTGCTTATTCTCACTAGCCATTACAAACATGCACAATAAACCCATCTCAGTGAGCTGCGGTGAAGTCGCATTTGGAAATTGGGCATTTTGGTTTGGCCAGAGCACTGGGGAGCAACAGGAGACGAAGTGGGAAAGGGAAGGATGAGAGATAGCCTTCCATGCCAGGCGGGGGCCTCTGGGGGCAGACAGGAAGGAAGCAGGTGATGGGTCAAGTGTCTGGGGAGTGGCCCTCCCTGGTACCAGTCTGTCTCTGGGTCTCCAGACCGAGTACAGGTTGTTCTGAGCCAGATGGCAGGCCCTGAGACCATCCTAAGGGCTGCCACACATGGGCTGGTGCTTGGAGCCCTGCGGGAAGATGGGCCCCTCCCAAGAGAGCTGGAGGAATTGAGGAACCAAGTACGGGCAGGTAAGAGCCTCAGAGTCTAGACTGTTGATAACTCCAAGTTGGGTGGAGAGAGGATGTTCAGCTTGGGGACCCAAGAGCTCCTGGTTCTGCACCCCCATCCAGGTCCTAAGAAAGAAAGCTGGGTCATCATCAAGGAGACACACCAAGTGTTGGACAAGCTATTCCCAAAGTTCTTGAAAGGTAACATCCTTTGGGCTCCTTGGCCTCTGAGGCCTCCCCAGGGGCCATGCCTACCCCCATCCTCTCCACCTGGGAGGTGGTGGGCCTGAGTTCTCTGTGAGTGTAAGTCTGGGCCTCAGTTTCCCTGTCTGTGTAGTAGAGAGGTTAGGATGCTCCCTGAAGCTTTGTCAGTGTTGAGTCTCCTAATAAATCCCAGTTGGCATTGAAGAACAGGGAGTGAGGGGGGACTTACAAATTCAGGTGCTAATCTTTAATTTAGCATCTGTTCCATTCCATCCCTTTACCGTGTGCTAGCTCAATGAATTCTTGCTGTAACCAGATGAGGTTTTAACCTCAATTTATGCCAGAGATCACCCAGCAGAGGCAAGGGAAACCTGAGCAGGGCATAAAGCCTCTACCCAGTCTGTGCCGCTCCTTACCCTTCTCTCCAGGATAAGCCTAGACTCCTGTCCAGGAGTCCCTGTAGTACCCATAACCCCATGACCTCTCTCCAGGACTGCAGGATGTGGGCTGGAAGACTGAGAAGCACCAGCTAGAGGTGGATGAGTGGAGGGCTACATGGCTCTTGTCTCCAGAAAAGAAGGTCTTGTGAACAGCCCACATGGAGGGCTAGATCCCAGGTTAAAAGCCTGAAGTAAGAACACTTTGACTGCAGCAGAGCATGGGGAAAAGGCAGCTTTATTTTTGCGTGGGGAACAGCTGTGGCTGGTTGGCCAGGGCTTCAATACATAACTGCCAATCAGTCTTTTCCTGGATTTGGCTCCAGGCAGACAAATTAGAAGGGGAACTGTGGCCTTCCTCCTTCCCTCCTGCCCTGGCTGTTTCTCATGGTGTCCCAACACAGTTGGCCTCAGGCATAAAAGCCCCAGAGGAACGTGGCCACAGCCATCATGAGCAGGGCATTGAAGTTGACCACACGAGCCCATCTTGGGTCCTCACTGATGTCCTCCAGCTGCCTGGTTGCTGCAGCCACCTCCTCCTGGGGAGGGGGTGGGGAACTACCTGCCCCACCCCTGCTCATTCCGCAGAACCAGAGCAGGCACTGGCGAAACAGGCCTGGTGCTGGGGATTGGGACTCTGGGGAAAATTGAAGCCCTACAGTTAGTTTGAGGGAACTTGGTTCCCCCAGCTCCATAGTCCCACCTCCTGGGGACTTACCCTCTATATCTACTGCATGCTCGGGATGCCCATCCTGTATAGGGGTTGAGGCTGGACCTTCCACCTCATCGGCATCCAGGTCCTCTCGCTCCTCCTTGCTGTGCCGGAGACTGAAAACCAGGCGGTGGAGCTGGGGAAAGGTGGGAGCAGGGACAGAGTGGGAGTTCTGTTCCCCCCACCCCACACCCTGCTATCTCATCCACACTAGCACTTCCTAGCCTCCCTCTGTCTGGCCTGTACAACTAGCCCAGGCTCAGCTCAAACATGACATATGGCTGCCTTTTGCTCTCAGGCTAAACCCAAGCTCCTCTGCTGGGTGTTTAAAGCTCTGGGCCCTGCTTCATCACCCCAGGTCTCCTGTCTGCACTTAAAATTGTAGTACTTTGGACTCCAGTCTTACAGTCCTGCTAACACAGTGTTCCTTCATGTGGATATTTGCTCATATTTCCTCCTGTCTCCTTTCCCCCCACTTCTCCACCTGTGGGGTCCTGAGCCCATCCTTCAGGGCCTGGCTCTTTCGTCCAGTCCCCTGCCCCCACACCCAGTCAGCCCTGCCTCCAGACAGGCACTTGCCCAGCAGCAGAACAAGACCAAGCCCTTTAGTGTCCCTCTGAGCCACCAATCATTTCCTGTGTTTCGAGTCCCCAAGGCCATGCCTAGGAAGTAGGGGGTTTTATCACTTCCCCCTACAAACTTTTTCAAGCCACCTCCCCCAAACCTCAAATAAATGTCACTAAATAAAAACATTGTGCTTGCTTTGCAAATGCAACTTCACACTGGACCCCCAGCCTGCCCTCAGCAGTCCTCAACAGAAAATCAGGTCCTCTCCACTGGTGTACCTGGAAGCAAACTGGCAAACATGGTACCTGTTCGGTGCCTGTCCAGAGGCTGTCACTTACATGCTTGCGAGGGATGGGTGCTGTGCACAGTGAGACTACAAGAGTGAGGAGGCCAGAGCAGACGAAGAGCACGATGGCAAAGTAGAGGTAATGCACCCCACAGAGGAGTGCTGGGCACGTGGAGGGTTGAACGCAGCTGCCAGAGCCAAAGGAAAACTCCGGAATAAGGCGAGCCAGACCCATCAGCAGGCCCCCAATCAGCCCCCAAAAGGCACCCTGCGGGATAGAGAGCATCAGCCGCCTCTGATACCCAAGCCCTGCACCAAGCAAACAATGTACACACATGCTCACTTTCTCATTGACGCGGGGCACAAAGAGCGCCAGCACGAAGACTGCGGACACAGGTGGCGCCAGGTAGCTGGAGACTGACTGCATATAGTCGAAGAGCTGCCCGCCCTGTGCCGCCTGCACCACAGGTAGCCAGGCCACCGACACTGCCACGATGAACACCACCCAGAGCCTGCGGTGAGTAGCCATCAGACCACCCGGGACCCCATTCCTTCCCTAACCCTACCAGTGCTTCTTGTCCCTCTCCCAGGCTGACTGGTGGGTCAGGAGGTGGGGGGTGGGGACTCCAGTCTCACCGTCCTACTAACAGCAGCTCGCGGTCCCCTGCACGAGGCCGCAGGCGCGTGTAGATATCCATGGTGAAAAGTGTGCTGCTGCTGTTAAAGATTGAGGCCAGTGAGGACATCAGTGCAGCCAGCATGACCGCCAGCATGAGTCCACGCAGACCTGTGGGCCAATGGGAGCAGTGAGGGTGCGGGCCTGGCGATGGGTGATTCCTCCCAGTGGCAGTCTCTGAAGCATGCCTGCACCTATGGGCAGGGGCAACCTGGGTGCTCGCCCTCACCATTGGGCATGAGCTTCACGACGAGCCGCGGGTAGGCGATGTTGGAGCAGCCCACCTCAGTGCCGCACACGCGCTTACACACCTCAGGCACCACACACGCCACTTCATCTGGTGGAAAGGGGAGGACACAGCTAGGACAGGTCCGGGAACTTGGATCCCTGAAGTGGGGGCTGGGAATTCTAATGGAGGTGCGGTGGAATTCCTGGAAGGAGGCGGGACTGGATGACTGAATTCCCAAGTCTTAGGACTGTAACAGATACAGAAAGCAGGCACCCAGAGCCTTACACAAGAAAGGGTCTGGATGGGGGACAGTACTCCTGGTTGGGTCGGGATGCACATGTTACCTGGGAAAAGGATGCGGCTGATCATGCCCGGCATGACCATGAGGAACATAGGCATCAGCTTCAAGTAGCCGCACAGGATGCAGCCCGCCTTGATGTGGATCAGGTTCTTCCCCGCCAGGCAGCGCTGCACGATGACCTGTGGCCAGGGGCGTTCAATTACCTGTGGCCACTCCCAGCTAGTCCTACCCCTCAGGCCTTGCCTCCACTTGCCGCTCCAATTCAGGCCCTGCCTGGTTTAGGCCGGCAGCAATCCTGCTCCATACGCAGCCCTGGCCGGTTGGATCCAGCGTCCTAGAATTTAGCTCCATCCTGGCAGGGTCCTCACCCTGTCAGACCACCCCAGCTCCACCGGACGGTTTCAGGCTCCACCCACCTCAAGTTGCCCGCCCTCCGCCCCTGTGCGCACAGCGGTTCTGGTTCTGCCCCAGCCTGGCTCCCCACCGGAGCCCTGACCCCGCACCTGGTCGCTGCACCAGTACCAGCCAGAGACGATGGTAAGTCCCAGGAGCAGAGCCGGCCACGGTAGGTCCCCCGTGACAGGGTCCCGGAGCAGATGGTAGGAGTCGGGCCGAGGTTGGTAGCAGGAGCTGGAGATGTTGCCCACAGCCGGATCCTCGGACACCGTCAGCGACGTCATTGACCCCAAGTATTTGTCAAAAAGCCCCGAATACCCGCCCACCTCGTGGAAAGCTGTGAGGGCAAGACCGTCAGGGGACCTGGCACCCCACCAAGACCCTCCCTACAGCCCACACGCCTGAGATATGGGATGTCCCAGTTCCCAGAGTGAAAGCCCTGCAACACATGACCTCCATGCCCCTCCCCCATTGGGACATACCGTAACCCATGAGGATGAAGGCTCCCCCGAGAATGACGAAGGTCTGCACAGTATCCGTGTACATCAGTGCTGCCAACCCTCCTACAATAGTCCTGGGTCAGTGGGGACGGCCCGGACAGGCCATTCCTAGTACAGACAGACCCTGTCATTTTAATATGGAAAAGGTGTCCCTTCCTGGAGAACAAATTTAAAATGATGGCCCATTTCCAGCCTCATGCACTTGGGAAACAGAAGGCAGGGCTTGGTGAGCAGACTATGGCTGAGTGACGCTCTTATCACAGTGCCTACCCAAGCCTGCTCCCTTCCCCACGCCCCTGCCACGGCCACCTGTCACAGTGTAGACCATGGTGATGCCCAGGAGTGCAATGACGGAGGCATAGATGTTCCAGCCCAGAGCCTGTTGAATGAACACTGCCCCGGAAAACATGTCCACCTTGGGGTAAGCAGAGAGCACGCAAGTCAGGACCCAAAGGCCAGGGCAGGGCCCCAGGTTCATTTCCTGCCCAGACCACAATCCTGTGTGGCCACGCCTCAAAGGTTCCCTCATTTTTCCATGGCCTGGTCTTCGCAGGCCCCACCCACCGTGGCCATGGCTCCAGAAATCCGTGCCTTCCAGGCCCTGCCTCCATCCGGATCTTACATCCATTTCTCCTTGGACCTGCCCCCTCCAAGGCTTTCTAAGGACCTTGACCCGGTGATCCCGCCCTTTTAGAGCCCGGTTCCACCCGCCGTACGTGCGCACCGAAATCTTGGTGAAGATGTACAGAAAAAGCGATAGCACGGATAGGTAGAGGCGAATACGGTGGCCACCGAAGCGCTTGCGTAGGTACTGTGGCATCGTAATGACGCCAGCGGTCAGATACACCGGCGCAAAGAGCCAGCCGAGTAGCAGCACCACAAACAGCGCCTGTGGGCAGAATGCAACAGCTGAGAGTGACTCCCTGAGATCCTGCCCTGAGCTCATCTGCATTCCCTACCCCGTGCTAGAGTATGAGAGACCTTCTCTCCGTAAACGTGCTGTTCTAAAGGCAAGTTCGCATCTGGGGCCCAAAGGATAAAAATACAGACAATATCTCTAAGCCCTGGGCATTAAGGAACATGGTCTTGACACCTTCTTGAGCCCTTAACTAGAACCCTCCTTGCCTTTCCAGGCCATGACCCCTGGCCAGTCCTTCCCAAGATGGTCCTTAACCCCTACCCTCAAGCACATGAGTCCAAGCACAGACCCCTGCAGCCTGACCCCAGCCTCTACCATGAAGGGCTGCTTCCACTCTCCTCTCCATTCAAGAAGCCATCAAGGTTCAGCTTGGATGCCTCCTCCTCCAGGATGCCCGGAGCTCGAAGCCCTTATCTCCCCAGCTTTCCAAGGTGAGTCTCAGTCCCAGAGCTTTGTCTCCGTCCCACTTCTGCAACGGGCTTTAATTTGGCCCAGAGATCTTCATTGGGCCACAACTTCAGAGAGCATAAGAACAAGCAATTCGCTATCTTTGAGGCTGTTCATCCCATTTCAGATAGGAGTAAATCAAGGCCACGGAAAGCAGTAGCTGGTCCAGGCCCAAACAGCAAGTCAGGAGCAGCACATATCCTTACCCTGGAAGTGGTCATTTCCTATATCCTTCTGCCTCCATGCTGGACATGTGACCTTCACTTGAAGCCCAGCCCCACCCCACAATCTAGCCTCACATTCTCTCTGCCTGGAGCCTACCTAGGCATTACCCTTCCAAAGGTTCCCACTGGGGGTGAGGGTTATTGGCAAAAAGGGGGCCTCACGTTCCACTCAAATCCAGCCACAGCCAAGCCGCTTGCAGCACCCGTCCCCGCAAGGCCCACGAAGTGGCCACTGCCGATGTTGCTGGCAAAGAGAGAGGCCCCGACCTGGGTGACCAGAGGTATGAGTGAGCCAGGCTGCTTCTCTGGGCCCCCTCCCACTCCACAGCCCAGCCTCTCTCACCGGCCACCACACCATGCTTCGTCCTGCCAGGAAGTAGCCACCCACGGTGCCTCTGTTGGTTCTGCACATGGACTGGGAGACAGGAGTTGGAGAGACCTGGGCTCAGGGCATATCTCTGGACCTCATTAGCCTCTTCAACACATTCCTCAGCCTTGTTTCAGGCTGAAGATTAACCAGTGCTCGGCTTCCCTGATGGGTCATACCCCACCCCCACAACCCCTTCCCAGGCACCAAGAGCCACCCATGCCCTTATCTGGTGTCCAACTACCCAAGCCTGAGTGTGGCTAGATTCGGCCTGACTTTCTTGGGGGCCTTGGATCAGGCCTGTGGGCTCTGGTCAGCCATAATGTAGACAGGGGAACAGAGGAGTCATTTAAAATGCTATTCCTGAGGAAAATACTAGCCCAATCCAAAAGTGGAAAGACAAAGAATGGGTGTTCACTAAGCCTTCCGAGGCTATCAGAAGACTTACTCGTGGGGGTAGAGGATTGTGGAGAGACGTACTTGCTCCTTCTTCCCCAGCCCCTGGTTTCTCCCTCAAAGATCTAGCCATCCTGACCCCATTGCTACCTGAGGTCTCCCTGAGTGAGACTCCCCCTCATGCGCCAGAAACCTGGCCCCCAGCAGCACCCCTCCTCTTCTCACCCACAAGCCGACACCGATGACCAGTAGGAAATAAGCAGCAATGACCAGGATGTCAGCAGGGTTGTCGATTAAGGCGCTCTGCTCCCCCAGCCCTGGTGGCAAGCCTGCCTCTGTGTGCTCCTCCATTCTGGCCAACATCTGCCCCTCAAGGGACCAGCCCTTGGATTCTCCCAGGGGAGAGATTAATGGTTACCTCAGGTGCAGTGAGCTGACAAATCATCCAGGCCTCGTCCCCCCTCCCTGGCTTTGTTTAACTGAATCAGGTCACATCAAGGCTGAAGACTGGTCTTGGGGAGGTGGGCCCTTTCAAGTTCAGGAACACTCCTTCCTGGGCCTTATCCTCTATCCTTTCCCCAGTGCCTCAGGCTCAAAATCACTTCATCCCCCCAGACTGCCTACTTTTCAGCCTTGACCAAGGGAGCCTGGCTGAGCCAGCCCCCTGGCTCTGACTAATCCAGGGGGATCGCTTCCCAACACTAAGCCAACATTGTCACACCCCTGCTCAGAAACACTCCGTAGTTCCCCATCACACTCAGGAGGAAGCAGAAGCTCCTCAGCTGGATGTTCAGGGTCTGCCCTGCTCCAATCCCTGCCCATCCTTTCCCTTCCTCCCATACCAAATCTAGAGTTTCCTTCTATTTCCTTACTATTCCTTTGTTCTGCCCAGCCTGTGTATGTTTGTGCCCCCAAACTGTTGCATAAGTTGTACCTTTTGCTTAGAGGCCTCCCTGCCTCCTAAATGGCCAACTCCTACTTAGTCTTCAGTACCCAGCTCATATTACCTCTTTAGGAAAGACTTCTCTGACTCTTCTAATGCAGTTCCAAGCACACAGTTTGGCCCTTGTCTGGGTCCAGGTCTGAGCCTCCCCAAGAGTTGGAAATGACCCCATTTATCTCTGGAGTTCTACTGCTCAGCACAGGGCTGGATACAAGAATGGAGGGGGTTGCTGAATAGCTGTACCTCTCTCTGCCTTTCTTCAGGAACTGACCAGACTTGGAGGTCTGACTATGGCAGTTGAGTTTGTGCCTGAGGTGGGGAATATAATGAGCTATGTTTAAGGAGTGCCTTCAAAAGCAGACCCCAAAATGAGAATTGGGGTGCAAGGACTTTCCTGGGGAGGCGATACCAATAAAGACTGTGAGGAGTTGGGAAGTAAGGAAAGCCAATAAAGAATATGTCCACTGACAGGTTACCACTGTGAACAATTGGAACACAATCCCAATAGGGGACTCTCGGACTCTGTGGAGAACACACCTCAGAATTGACCCTCAGATGGCCAGGCAGCTAGGGTATTTCTTCACCAGTTCCAGTCTCTAACTAGTTGGAGCTTCTAAAGCCTCCCCACCCACTTTGGCCCTGAGGGATACAAGAGCAGGCTCCTTCCACCAGAGAGCACCCTCAGACAGGAACTCAGGAAGCAGCTAGGGAGACTGGGTATCGGGGAACTGTCTACACGACTTCCCAGGTGGACCAAGCAGATGCAGGAAGGGCACTTCCAGGGATGATGAATTTGAAGTGCCTGAGAGAAATGCAGTGCCTCACTGTGGCCTTCAAAGCCTGCCATGGTGGGGCACCTGTTTCCTCTTTGATCTCACCTCCTGCCACTTTCCACCTTCCTCGCTCTGATCCTGCCACACTGACCTTCTTTCCTTTTTTCCAATATGCCAAGCTCTTTCTACCTCCTGGCCTTTGCACTTTCTCCTTCCTCTGCCTGGAATGCTCTCCTCAGGCTCTTTGCCTAGTTGGCTTTTTCTCGGCCAAGTCTCAGCTTAGACATCACATTTCCACAGAGGCTTTCTCTGACTGTCTGGTTAAATTAATCCCTTCTCTACCTTCTCTTAGTTCTCTAATTTTTTTTCTTCTCATTTTACCACCTTTCCTTTCTTCCTTGCTCCTCCCTTCATTAACAAACATGTATCGAGGATATACCACATACCATACTAGACACTGGACAGTATCATACACCGAAAACATGTCATCTGACAAGCTCGTGGGAGCTTGTATTCCAGTTTCAGAAATGAATATAAACAAGCAACAAATAAACATGTATTTGCAACAGTGATTGGTACTAAAGGACTAGGGTGGTGCTAGGCAGTCATAGAAGTCCCATTACTTCATCACACTTGTCACTTGTCATCTGTCTCCCTTACTAGATAGACTTCAGCTCCATGAGGGCAAGGACCATGTTTACTTGGTTCCCTGTGGTCCCCCGGTACCTGGTACTGAGCCTGGTACAGTAAATATTTAATAAATACTTGGCCAATGAACGGAGACTGGAGATGACCAATTTGGGCATCCTCAAGACAGGGAGGTGGCTATAAGCCAGGGGATGGACAGCACTGCCCAGGGAGAATGCGTGGAAGGGGAGGAGTAGGAGGCCAGGGAAGACCCAGGGAGAGGAGCCTCAGAGTGGAAAGGATCTGGGAGTCTGCCTGAGGTGAGGATAGAGAACACCTCACCTGCCTCTTGCCCACACATACTCTCTTTGGCTGCTAATTCCTCCTTGAGCTGGAAGCAGCTCTGAGGATTCATAATTTCCATCCTCAAAGGCCCCTATAATTTGGGTCCAGGAGTCCATGCCCCCTCCCTAGGGGACTGCAGGGAACAAGGTGAAGGTTCGGGGGCTCAGAAAGGCCTTTGGGGCTTGGGAATTCAGATGGAGCCTGGATTTCTCTACCCCTACCCCCCCCCCCCGCCCTGGCCCCATCCTTTTCTGCTGGGACTTAGCTCAGGTGTCACCTCCTTCAGGAAGTCTTCTGTGACTCCCAGTTAGAAGCCTCCTTCTAGCTCCTCCAGCCCCCAGTGCTCCCCTCTGACCACACAGTGTCACCCTCTGCCTGGGGGAGATGTTATGAATCAATAGTATAATGAGAGGGGAGCTGTGCCTTAGTGCCCAGATTGAAAGGGTGGGCATAGATTGGCACTTCTGGATGGAGCCCGCCTCTGAAGGCCTTACAAGGGGGAAACCCACCCCCTTGGGAATCAGACAAAAATGGGGGCATCAGGGGATTGGGAACCGTTTAAATGCTTATTTCAAAAATATAGAGAGCTGAAGGGGGTCGGAGGCGGGGAAGTGGAAGTAGGAAGGTTCTAGGGGGCCCAGCTTGAGCTCCTGTGCTGGCTCTGCCACTATCTTTACAAGGTGGCTCTGGTCGCAGTCTTCTCCGGCGGCAGGCTCATCTGATACGCGAAGGCTAAGGCTGCAGGTCTCGCTCCAGCCACAAGGCGGTGGCCTAGAACCGGCTGCAGAAAGAACCTTCACATGGGGCAGGGCGTCCCAACGCAAGGCTCGCTAGTGCAGACACAGCACCAGTGCGACGTGGACTGTGTTTATG
>PVKM010022187.1:0-22014 GCA_004027735.1 Carollia perspicillata
TTTTTTTTTTTTTTTTTTTTTGTCTCTACGTAAGGGGCGGAGCTTTAGGTGTTCACCTGGGCGGGGCAACCCAGTTGCTGGGTTGTGATGCTGTTTGTGGGTTAGGGGTCCTAGAGGGAACAATGGTGCTTGCTCCACTCTCTGCTGGATTTCAGTCACTTCCTCTGCTTCCCCCAAGCAAATTGGGCCCTTCTGGTGCTGATTTCTATGTGGGTGGGCTTGTATACATTCTAGGACCCTGCAGGTCTCTCCAACAAACTGTCCTGTGAGGCTGGGAGTTTCTCCTGGCACTTCAACCCCCACAAGTGTTTTCAATTGGTGTTTTGAGTCTTTATTTCCCATCTTGGAGCCCTGGGTTGTGCCGTCTGTCTCACTGCCCAGTTTCACCTGGTTTATCTGCAAGCAAATGTGGGACCGCACAGTCCACTAGCCGCCTTGTGCGCTGTGCCCCTCCACAGTCTGCCACCTTGCTGAGTCCATCAGCTGCTGCCTTGCGCTCCTAGAGTCCACTAACCACTGCTTTGCTGTGACCCGTCTCTGCCTGGCTGCCTGACTCCGCCCCTCCTACCAGTCTGGATGAATATATCTACTTTAACTCCTTGGTTGTCAGACTTCCATACAGTTCAGTTTTCTGTCAGTACAGCTGTTTTTTGTTTATAAATTGTTGTTGTTCTTATTTTGGTTGTGCAAGGAGGCACAGTATATCTATCTACACCTCCACCTTGGCCGGAAGTTCTGGGGTATTTTTTTTACAAGATCTCTAGTTCACAGGGTGCCCTCCTCTGTTGGTGTAACAAACTAGTTTTGTTTTGTTTTTTAATGGATGGCTGTGTGTGTGTGTGTGTGTGTGTGTGTGTGTGTGTTCGCAAAAGGAATTGTGTCCTCCAAATTTTTTATTTTCTCTTATCTTTTAGGACTCTCACTTTCCCTTTTACTTCTTTTCCAATCACCTTCTAATCTCCAAATGACTCTGTTTTTCTGGTACCTTTCCTCTCATAAGTCATACCTTCCAAATAAGCTACTTTGACTGTGTGCACATTAGTTTCTCCCTTGTAGTCAGTGCTCTGATTTGCCAGCACTCTGGTTCGGTATTTCTGCAGTGGGATGGACTTGGTCTTTCTGGCAGGACTTTAGATAAGTCTTAGGGCTACCACTCTCCCCTCTTTACACAGTTTTTTCGCAGTCTTTCCTTGTTGTCTATGGAGGCTTGCAGCAGGAGTGTGAGCACTACTTCACTTAGGTTTGATATTTATTTTTCTACTTAAAGATAATGAAAAGTTTGAACATTCTTTCTATTCTAGTAGTGCTAAAGGTGCTTTTTGTACTTGTATGTATGTGTGTATTTTTGAGAGTGTGCTAGGAGAATTGAACTGATGTAGCCACCATTACCGTGGTTGCCCAGAGTTCTATTTCTTGAGTGTTAGATTATTTAGAACACTGTTGGCTTCACATAGCTAAGATGCTGGGCTCAGATTGGCTTAGACATCAGGGAAATATGCACTACTTTATGTGTAACAAGAAATCTGATGCAGGATGGCTTCAGGATTGGTATGTTGGGGCTCAGTGTGTCTCCAGTGTATGCTGGCTTCATCTTCAGGCAGGGTGGCAGCAACAGTCTCAGAAGCACAGGTTCAGGGTTCGTAAGTCCTGCCATAGCTCATATTCCCTAGAAGCAAAGTATGATTTGGGGATTCTTGTATAGGTGATTGATTTATTGATAAAGTCCTCTCAGGAGAAATCTGTAATGGAGAGAAGGAGGCAAGATATGGTAGAGGAAGCAACTAGGCAAAGATGTGGGTTTAGAATGAGTCTAGCCTCTGATTCATTGGGGAATTCTGGAGAACAGATGACACCACAGAATTATCCTGAGGGAGACAGGACAAGGAGGCTTGATTTTATATGTTTGCATCAGTTATTGATCATTGGAGGAAGCAGCACTTGAACTTAGCCTGCTGGGCTTGGAAGCAGAGAAGCATGGAGAGAGGGCTGCAGGCCAGGGACTAAGTGAAGGATATCCCTGGACAAGAGGAGGGCTCCTGGATGTCATGGGCCATCTCCCACCTGAGCCTTTACTGCATGTCACATGGGGATCTTGAGGCATACACATGCTTTCATTCATTTCTTTATGTGTGTACTCAACACCTGTATACTAGGAGCCCTGAGAATGTCAGGCCCCATTCAAGGCTCTGCAGAAATGACCATGAGCTCGACATAGCCCCATGCACATACTGTCCTTCACCCTCTGCTCACTGACCAGAGGGGATCAGGAATATCAAGACAGGGGATGTGCTTTGGGAGCATAAATTGGGCCAACCCTCATCCAGAGAGGGCAAATATGCTCAGGACAGAAACCCCAAGGGAGAAGGAAAGCTGGTCAGGCAGAGTTGGGGCTGAGTTGATCAGGCTTGGCTGCCAGAGGGAACAGTGTGTGCAGAGGCTCTGAGCTGCACGAGAGCTCAGTGCCTCCAGGAACTCAGAGGGGCTGCCTGTGGCTGGACTGGGTGGGAAAAGAGAAAGTGTCCTGAAAGGAAGGGGAGACAGAGCCAGCTAGAAGGGCCTCTTAGGTTCCAGGAAGAGTTTTGGCCTTATCTTAGGATCCAGGAGACCTAGGGATGGATTTTAAGCAATGTGATCAGATTTGAGTTTCGTGGGGAGTAGATTGGAATGGGCAGGGGTGGGAATGAGGCAGCCAGGCAGGAAGGGTGGCCTGCCCTGGATGACATTGAGAAGTAAGAAGCAAAATGGGCAGAGTCAGGGCCTGATATGGGGGGCAGGGCGGCATGAAAGAGGCAGCTGACAAGGGTGATGGAGGTCAGTGGCCCAGGTTCCAGGTGAGAGTAACAGGGTGTGGAGCCCCCTGACTCCCATCTCTCCTGTCCTCATGCACAGGGTTCTGGAGCAGCTCAGCACTCTCTCCAAAGAAGTAAATCTAGACTACGAGCGCAGCATGAACAAGATCAACTTTGACCATATTGTCTCCTCCAAACCTGAAACATTCTCCTACGTGACCCTGCCTAAGAAGGAGGAAGAGAAGGTCCCCAGACAAGGTGAGGGTGTTGGGTAAAAGTGGTCTTAGGGCCACCCACTCAGCCAGAGCCCCTCCTAACCCTCCCTCTAGGATCTCTATAAACCCAACACTCACAGGCACTTATCCTGTCCCCAGCATTCATTTCCCTCCTCTTCCTAACTGCCTGGAGAGCTGGGGGTGTTTTTAAAATAGTAGTCTGAGTAGTGCAGAAATAGCAAGGTAAATGTGTACTAGGAAAACAATCATTCAGAAGTGGATAAAAAGGGCTGTGATGGTCTGATCTAGGACATATGTCCCTTTCTTCCTCCAATAGCAAGAGTAGGTTAGCATTGCTGGGGCCCCACTGGACAGGTGGCAGACTGCGTCAAAGAGTAGGATGCCAGATGCCCCCAAGCCCTCTGTACTTTGAACTCTCCAATCTCTGCTAATTTCTTTTCTTGGACCCAGCTTCTGCATGTGTAAAGTACCCAAGAGGCTGGGCTAGACATGGACAAGGGGCATTCTGAGGGTCCCACATGGTCATCAGGGATTGTGTGCAGAATGGGCAGGAATGGATGGGGAGAGGGTTTGCAGTTCTCACCCACTTCAAAGGGGTCTGTGACCTAGGGGGATGTGAAGAAAATGTATTTACTCACCCCAGAGCAGGCACCTCACTGTGGGGCCTTAGTGCCACTGTGACAGGCCGTAGAAAAAGAGAGGTTCTAGGGACATGTGTGTCTCTTCCAGGGAAGAGGCAGGAGAGAAGCTGTGCCCCTCTCGGTCCATCTTGACCCCTGGTATGTCCTAGGCCCATCTGACACTGGCCCTTGACCCCCAACTCCACAGGGCTGGTGAGTGTCCCCAAGTACCCTTTCCGGGAGCAGAAGGAGGACTTCACCTTCGTGTCCCTGCTCACACGGCCAGAGGTCATCACAGCCCTCAGCAAGGTGCGGGCTGAGTGCAACAAGGTGACCACCATGTCCCTGTTCCACTCGAACCTCTCTAAGTACAGCCGCCTGGAAGAGTTTGAGCAGATCCAGTCACAGACCTTCTCCCAGGTACATGGGCACAGAGTGGTGGCATGCAGGTGCAGACCAGGGGCTCCTGGAGAAGCCTTGGGTTGATTGGCCAGGGGTGAGGCTATGAGCCCCTGCTCTCCTTAAAACCAGGCCTTGCCTCTTCCTAGACCTGTGGGAGGCTGGGGTGGGTACCAAGGAGGTGTGGCTCACTTTGGAGAGAAAAGGAGAACCCATCATTTTCTATCCCAACCCCAGTGGCTTCTGAAGCAGAAGCAGAAACCCCATGCACCCCTGTATCTCCCTGCGGTTTGAGTATGAGAGAGAAGGGGCTCAGCCTCATGGGAGACAGCTGCCAGATGGCCTAGGAGAAAAGCTCCCCTTCTCTCTCTCTCTGCTCCATTCTGGCTCTATCTCTGCCTCATTCCTAGTATCTCTCTCCCTTGGCTATAAGGAAAGGCCTGCTTCATTTCCCCTTTCTCCCTCCTTCTCAAGCAGCCTTGGTTCCTGGGGTCATAGGAGGGTATTGGTTGGCAGAGACTGACAGTAAGTTGGGGTTGGAGGAGATTCTTCTATGCTCATCTGAGTCCTGAAGCTGCCCAAGCACCCTCGTGCCTAGAGTCCCTGAGTATGGAAGCTGTGGATGCGATTCCCTGGGGTGGCCGGGTGATGTTGTCTGTGGTCACTCCAGGTGCAGATGTTCCTCAAGGACAGCTGGATCAGTACGCTCAAGGTGGCCATGCGCAGCAGCCTGCGGGATATGAGCAAGGGCTGGTACAACCTCTACGAGACCAACTGGGAGGTGTATCTCATGTCAAAGCTGCGCAAGCTGATGGAGCTGATCAAGTATATGCTGCAGGACACACTGCGCTTCCTGGTGCAGGACTCACTGGCCAGCTTCTCACAGTTCATCAGTGACGCCTGCTGCAGTGTGGTTGACTGCACTGATGACATGGTCTGGGGCGAAGATCTCATAAACAGCCCTTACAGGTGGGGCCTGGCTGGGCTGAGGCATCTGTTGACACCAGAACTATTTATTCCTTGCGAGGCCCCAGTGGCTATGGTGGTGCAGGGTGCGGGGACTGGGGTGGCCAGGGTCAAGGTGCCCATCACTGCCAGGAGAGCAGGGAGAACCTGGCTCCCACCCTGGTTTCTAGAGAACATCCCCCCAGACCTAGCTTGCATTTCTTCTGTTACTTTCATTTTCTCAGTCAGTTACTGAGTTACTCATTCAAGAAATATTCTTTGAGCCATGAACCAGGCTTTAGGGGAACAAAAGAGTCACAGCTCTTATTCTCACAAGGGGGAGAGACAGCAGGAAAATTAATAGATGCAGTCATTGCCAATCTTGGCAGGGCCTGTGACAGACCCTGGGGAGAAAGGGGCTTTGCCAGAGGGTCATGTAGGAAGTTACATCTGAACCAAGACTTGAAGCTGTGAGGAACCATCTGTGAGATGTGGGGCAGATGGAGGAACCAACACGTGTAGAAGCACGGAGGGGAGAAAACTTGGAGAGTCAAGGAAGGAAGGGCCAGCAGCTATGGCTGGTATGGGGAGGGCAGAGAAGGCTGGTCAGGTGGCTTGGATAAGGTGGCAGGGACCAGGCCAGATCACACAGAGTCTCCTGGGGTCAAGGTCAGGGGCTGGGTTTATTCTAAGTGTGGTCAGCAGCTATCAGAGGGGGAAAATTATCTAATTTACATTCCAAAATGATGCTCTGGACTTGTAGGGACAACTGAGACAGAAAGAGAGGTCATACCAAGGCTTTTGCCATTGTCTAGACAAGGGGTGACAGAGCTGGGACTTGATGGGACTGATTTGGGGCACTGAGTGCCTGGGCAGCAGTGCTGTGGGCCTGGCTGCAGCAGGATGTGCAGGGGGAGAAGGTGGGGAGGAGACAAGGCTGACTCTGGGGTATACCCCTAGGACCAAACCCTGGGGGTAACTGGTAGGAGTCAAGAGACACAGGATGTTTGAGATGGCATTAGAGGCCCAGGTGGGTGGGTGACAATCCAGAGTGCAGAGGGGAGGCCCAGCTAGGATCCAGATTTGAGGATCGTTGTCATGTAGTGGGTATCTGAAGCCAAGGACAATGGGCTCCCAGGGACAGTGGGGAGTCAAAAGTGCCCAGGGTCTGGCAACCTGTCCTGATGACTTCAAGACCACATGGGTGGTGGGAGGTCTCCCTTTCCCTGGTGCCCATGGAACTCTGGGCAAGTGGCAGGTACAGCAGAGCTTGTTTGGCTGGTCTGGGTCTTTCCCTCTAGTAACTTGGAGGTTTTTGGGAGGAGCATAGAGGGAAGTCTCAAGCATGGAAAGCTCAAGATCCATCATGATAGCAGTAGGGACAGAGGGCTGGGCCACTGCCCATGGTCAGCCTGGCTGTTGCCCCATAGGCCCCGGAAGAATCCCCTATTCATTATGGACCTGGTGCTGGACAGCTCAGGGGTGCATTACAGCACACCGCTAGAGCAATTCGAGACATCTCTGCTCAACCTCTTCGACAAGGGCATCCTGGCCACCCATGCAGTGCCCCAGCTGGAGAAGGTACCCACAACTCAAGGCCCAAGACACCTGTTGCCCCGCTGCTAGGGACTACCATAGCCTCAGGGTACTGCCCTGAGTATTAGAGCAGTTCAGCTTTATCTTGAGCCTCCCACTTGGCTGCAGTGTGCTCACCTTCTAGAGTAGCTCATTTCATCCTCACCATAGGCTGAATTGGGAACCATCAATATCCACATTTTGTCATGAAACTCAGAGAAGTTTAGCCTTAGGCCATGTAGCTGCTAAATATCAGGCCTGAGATGCCAATTGGGCTTACTCATCCACTCCTGCCACAGCCATGTCTGACCCAGATCCCACCCTCTTGATCTCACCCAGCTCCTGGCCTCTGTCTTCAGCTAAGACATGGACACAGACCAACTTCCACACTCAAGTCAAAAGTCCCCATTTCATTACCAGATCTTTGCAGAGCCCACACCCTTGGTCTAACAGCCCTCTGTAACTCTGGTCCCCTCTTGTCTTCCTTGCTGGTCAATCAAAGCCATCAGTGACCTGGTTTTCCCATCTGTTTCTTTCCTTGGCAATGAGCTGAGTCAGGCACAGACAGAAGAAGATGCTGCCCCCTGATGTATCCCATGGGGCTTCTAGCCTTGTATTGGTCCACAGCCTCAACCCTGCCCCCACCCCCACCATGCTGTCTGTGCTAGGCCATACTGCTGCCCACTCAATCTTTAGATCACATTTCCAACTCCTCTGCCTACCTGCCTCATTGCTCATCCAGTTCTGTGCCCCTCCCCCTATTCCACAGCTGGTGATGGAGGACATCTTTATCAGCGGTGATCCCCTGCTAGAGTCAGTAGGGCTTCATGAGCCCCTGGTGGAGGAGCTGAGGGCCACCATGGTCAATGCTGTGCAGAAGGCCATGGTCCCATTGCAGGCCTATGCCAAGGAGTATAGAAAGTACCTGGAGCTGAACAACAGTGACATTGCTACATTCCTCAAGTGCGTTTGTGTGTCCAAGTCTGTCTATGTGTCTGTGTGATTGGCACCCACACCCTCACCACCCTTTGCCCCTGCCATGCCTGCCATCCACAGGGCCTACCAGGAGCACTGCCCATCAGCTGAGGAAGTACGGAAGGTAGTGCTCACCCACCTACAAGAGAAAGAGATTCTGGACAACTCACTGCCCAGCAGCATTGTCATTGGTCCTTTCTACATCAATGTGGACAATGTCAAGCAGAGCCTGTCCAAGAAGCGCAAGGCCCTGGCCACTTCCATGCTGGACATCCTGGCCAAGAACCTGCACAAGGAGGTGAACAACGTAAGTGCCCACCCGCCCAGCCCCAGTGACCACAGTAGCACATGTATCCTTGTGTAGATACTAAACTCCCACGAGCAAGATGTCCCCAGGCAAGGTCAACGGTGTCTGCAGTTACCCAGGCCAGTGAAAGGATCTGGAAGTAATCCTGCCTTGACCCTGCCTGTCTGCAGGGAGCTGTCCCATATGGAGGGGTCCCAGGAAGGAGCTGCTGCTACCTTCTCTAGACTTATAGAGACCTGGAAACCCCTCATAAGGACATTCTGAGATGGACCATTTCACAGGGTGAGGGTGTGCAGGTTCAGGCCTCAGAAATGCTGTGGGCATGTGTGTGCATGTGTGTGTTTTGGCACAGGAGGCTAGGGAATGTGAAGTGTGCTCAGTGACACCCTTGCCCCACCACAAGGCCTCAACTCCCCAGGGAACCAACTACAGGATGTGGTAGGGTGGGGGCAGTTACCTGTCCATAGACACTGGGGATCAAGAAGGAGGTGCAGGTCCTGCAGAAGGCAAGGGAGAGGCACTTGGCCTCCCTGGTGCTCTCCTTCCACTGCCAGATCTGTGAGGAGTTTCGCAGCATCAGCCGCAAGATCTATGAGAAGCCCAACAGCATAGAGGAGCTGGCTGAGCTTCGTGATTGGATGAAGGGCATCCCTGAAAAGCTGGTGGGACTGGAGGTGAGGTGCATGCATGGGAGCCAGGGAGTGGGGGCTGGTGTCCTGTATCAGCATCCTAGAAGTCAGGTAGCACCCCGGACAATGGGGAGCTGGGAGGTCAGGAACCAGGAGGCCAGAGGTATACAATGGGGGTTCAGAGCTATGCTGTCTGGGAAGTCAGAAGGATGAAATATATGGGTCAGGGGCTGAAGGTTGGAGGTATGGTGGCCATGGCCGTTGGAGCTTTTATCTCAATGCTAGTCTTGCACCCCACGCCGCCTTCCCCACCCCAGGCCTCCCTTCTCTGGAAGAGAGCAATCTCTCCCCAGCACCCAACCACCTTGAGGAGCCAAGTTTCACCAGTGGCACCCCCTCCACCAGGCACACATGCATTCTTACCACCACTTGTCACTGCAGGAGCGGATTGTGAAGGTCATGGATGACTACCAGATCATGGATGAATTCCTTTACAACCTCAGCACAGATGACTTCAATGACAAGTGAGTGGGAGCTTGGTCCCCACCCTAGGTGGACGGTGGACAGAAGGAGATAGAGGAGGAGATGCCAAGCCACAGTGGCTCTCAAATATCCTGTGGCCACAGCTGTGCAGTCATACCACAAATGCCCTGCTGAGATGCCAGAGGCCATGGCTCCACATGGTCCGGGACCAGGGCTAGGGCCAGAGTCAGGTGGCCAATGGGGCAGAAAGAAATCATTTGAGCTCTTGGCCTGGGGACCATGCTGCCCCCAGCCCTGTCTCCGTTCTCTATCCCATCAGCAAGGCCTCTTGTTTATGGTTGGAGCCCTTTGCGTTCTTGGGAAAAGGAGGCTAAACCCTTTTTCCAAAGGTTTTCCCAAGGTGGGCATTCTTAGGGGAAGAGCACTTGTCCCCATCCAGCTCATGGGAAATGGCCTCAGGCTGGAACTGCCTTACCGAGGCCCCTAGAGACCCCTTGCCCACCCTACCTCACAGACTGGGGGTCCTTCCAGGACCTTGGGGCTTAGGGGGGATTGACATTCTCTCCTGGGAGTCCTGCCCAGGAGCTTCAAGACTCTGACTTTATAGGACATCCTAGTTCTCAGGATGGGCTTCCCCAAGGTTGACACCTCTAGGCCAGCTGTGGTAGAATCCCTGAATCCCATGTCAGGTGGGCAAAGAGAGTTGGTCTAATATGAAGGAAGCTGGCCTGGTGGCCCTGGTTGGTCACCAAGGAAATGCAGGCTAGAGGCTGTTACTTTGACACTATTCCCACCCTCTTGCCCCATCACTGCACTGGGCGCATTGGATCTGCATCTCCCTGGATGCTGACCACAGCTCCCTGACCACAGCTCCCAGACCACAGCTCCCAGACCACAGTCCCAGGGCAGGGACCGATTCCCCTGCCTGGCAGATGCATACCCCACAAAGTGGCTGCCTCCCACCACACTTTTACTTCCCAGTTGTCCAGCCCTGTCTAGCTTCAGCTGCCACCTGGATCCCCGATCCTCCCCTTCACCCTGGGTGCCCCTGCCTGGCCTGCCCACCCCATCATTTCAGCTGTGACATCTCCCCCATCTCCACCCTGTCCCATCCAGATGGGCCGCCAACAACTGGCCTTCTAAGATCCTCGGACAGATAGAGATAGTGCGGCAGCAGCACATCGAGGATGAGGAGAAGTTCCACAAAATCCAGATTATGGATCAGAACAACTTCCAGGAGAAGCTGGAAGGGCTGCAGGTAGGGCTTGGCTGAGGCTCTGCTGGTTCTGGCTCCCAACACACACACACACACACACACACACACACACACACACACACACACACACTTCTCCAGGGTCAGGCCAAATGAACTGAAAAGCCAGAGGGCTACCTGGGCAGCAAGCTCCAGAAGAATTCAGAGTATCAAAGAGCCCCAACTCTTCTGTTTTGTCCCACTGGGCAATGAGCAGTGTTCAGGGCACTGGGTTCTTCTCTGATTTTGCTGTTACCACAGGGCAGTCAGCTGCCTGTGATGGGCCAGGAATCCGCTTACTCCCAGAGAAGAAAGTGCCCTCAGAACTGGGAGATGCTGATGCCTGGGGACCTCAGGCTCCCTGGATGCATGTGGGCATGGGTGAGGCCGCAGAGGCCTCTGATTCCTTGCTCCTTGGCCCACAGCTGGTGATAGCTGGCTTCTCTACCCATGTGGAGATTGCACGAGCACATGAGATCGCCAATGAGGTGCGGCGGGTCAAGAAGCAGCTGAAGGACTGCCAGCAGCTGGCCACGCTCTACAACAACCGCGAACGCATCTTCGGCTTGCCCATCACCAACGTAGGCCTCCTGCAGCCACCCCATCCCTTACTCCCAGGGTTTGAGGAAGAGTCATGGTGTTTGTAGCCTAATCAGAACCCAGCTGCCAGCTGGCAGGGCCTGGCATTTGGAGGGCAGGACCAAGCAGGCTTCAGAGAGGAGATAACCCATTGTCTGTAGGGCAAGGAGACTGACTGGAACCAGGCAAGAGGCCTAAGGGTCAGTGCAGGCCTTGCTCAGCTGCTCAGAGCCCAGAACCTTTAGGGGACAGGAAATAGGGAGGACAGGGCCAAGTCCACAGGGACAGGATTAAGGCAGCAGCCAGGAGCAAAGAGGGGAAAAGGACCTGGCCCAAGAATAAGTAGCGTGGAGAGAGACTTAGGAGCACCCCAAGGCAGCCCTGGTTCTTCTGCCCCTGCAGTATGACAAACTGTCCAGGATGGTGAAGGATTTCCAGCCCTATCTGGACCTCTGGACCACAGCCTCTGACTGGCTGCGCTGGTCCGAGAGCTGGATGAACGACCCCCTGTCAGCCATCGATGCTGAGCAACTGGAGAAGAATGTCATTGAGTCCTTTAAGACCATGCACAAGTGTGTGAAGCAGTTCAAGGACATCCCAGGTAGGTGACCAAGACAGCCCATCTGCTGCTTCCTTGCCTGTACTGACTGGTTCTCACACCCACCTGCCCTGCCCGGCAGCCTGCCAGGAGGTGGCCTTGGACATCCGGACCCGCATTGAGGAGTTCAAGCCATACATCCCACTGATCCAGGGTCTGCGAAACCCTGGCATGAGGGCCCGGCACTGGGAGGTGCTGTCCAATGAGATCAACATTAATGTCAGGCCCAAGGCCAACCTGACCTTTGCCCGCTGCCTTGAGATGAACCTACAGGACCACATTGAGAGCATCAGCAAGGTGGCTGAGGTGGCCGGCAAGGAGTACGCCATTGAGCAGGTGGGCAGCCAGCAGGTTCTCCCTGCCCCACCCAGGCCCTGCCCAATGGCATAGGAGGATGACAGTACTGGGCTCCATCCCTGGGTTCCTTCATCAAGCCCAGGGATTGAGGTGTATTCCATTAAGTGAGTTAATAATGTATGTGAAGAGGTTTGCACAGGGTCCACCATCCTAGTTATTGCTCAAGTTACTTTCTCTCCCAGGATTGAGTCAACAGCATTACCCTCAGTTAACAGATGAATAAATTAGGAATCAGAGAGTTTCAGCAAGTGGTTAGGGTAACATAGCCAGTAAGGGCTATAACTGGGACCAGAACTCCTAACTGGCACCTTAACTGTCTCTCAACTTGCATGTGCATGCATATTGTACACATGCAACACATGTATGAGAGCCAGTTGGCCTTGAATTCTGATGAGGGCCCCTGGGACATTTGGTGACCAGGGGGGCCTAAGTGAAGGTCATAGCTGGGCAGATCCTACTTTTGCCTGCCCAGTGCTGGTCACAGAGAATGTGGGCCAGGTCCTTCCTAGGACCCAGCCTGACTTGCACCCACCCCAGGCACTGGACAAGATGGAGAAGGAGTGGTCAACCATCCTGTTCAACGTGATGCCGTACAAGGAAACAGAGACCTATATTCTCAAGAGTCCAGATGAGGCATCACAGCTGCTTGACGACCACATCGTCATGACCCAGAGCATGTCCTTCTCACCCTACAAGAAGCCCTTCGAGCAACGCATCAATTCCTGGGAGACCAAGTTGAAGCTGACTCAGGTGGGCCCTCCATGGCCTTCCTTTATTCATCCCCCACCCTCACAGCCCCGTCTCCTAAGTGGCTTTTTATGGTGTCTGGGTGGGGTTTGAAGCAGTGAAGATCCTTGCCCAGGTTTGCTCAGCCCCCCGGCTCTCTGACAGGACCCTCATGCAGAGGAGAGCAACTACAATGGGGCTCTCCATCTCTGAGGTGCGTCTGCTAAAGAAGACAATTCAGGATATGGGAGTGGGCCGCAGGAGATGTGTCTAGGAAGGTCATGAAAGCTGCCAGCAGAGCTCTGAAGGACTGCCTGGACTTGGGGCAGCTAGGACCTCCAGTCTTAGAACTTTCTAGACTGGACACCATGAGGCCCTCAAGTTCCTCAATGACCTCTCTCTATCTTAAGCCTCCCATTCCTGTCTCATTTAGAGCTTGCTTGGGTTGAGGTCACAAGGACACTGGGGAGTGTCCCTCTTCAGAGCTTTCAGGCGAGAGGCAGGAGCTGTCTACAAAGCCCTGGAGGACTGTCCTGAGGTCAGGTTTACCTGTATGATTCCAAAAGTCCCTTCCCTGGAGCCTCCTGGATGCTATTCAGAAACCTCCAGTAAAGGCCAGAATCTAAGAGAGGAGGGCTTATCTGTGTCCTCCTTGGACTATCCAGAGATTCCTGAGGTGGTCATCATAGTCCCTGGGTCTCCCCTGCACCTGGAGTTCCATCCCTACCTTCCTTCTCCAAGGCAGCCCTCACTGATTCCCCCACATCCTCCTGCCAGGTGTTCCTACCACAGCATTGGTCAATACCTGTTCGAGTCCATCATTCATGCCAGGCCCTTGGTGATTCAAAGACAGAACTGGCCATTTAGTGGACTATGGGCTCCTTGAAGGCAGGGACCACATCCTGTTCCTCTCTGTTTCTCCTGGTGCCCACATGGGCCTCACACAGAGCTAGCCATAGCACGCATCTCAAGAGGAAGATAATGAATGAAAAAATGGGTGAATGAATGAATGAGTTTGCATTGATAGGAAAAGACAAGAGATAAATCCTGAAAGGGAAATTTGAAGGCAGAATTTGGAGAAAAGTAGCCTGTTTTAAAGAAATCTCATTCTTTGACTGGTGTTTCAGAGTATTTTAGAGATCTTAAGTTCAAGGCCCAATATACCTCAGAGAATTCTAGGGTCTTAGACCCCGAGTCTGGCTAGGCAAGGAGGCTGGTTTGAACTTTCATGCACTGGGACTTTCTACTCTGTTACTTCAGAGTTTGCTGTTTTGGAAGTGGTTCCCTTCTCGGGAAGGATGGCTCCCCAGCTCTGTTAGAAGTGCGGGCATCCTGTGGTGGACTTGAGGTTTCTCTGGAGGGCAGGCATAGTACTGTGGCTGACAGCACCATCTAGAAATCTCCCCACAGACAATGGCTCTGATGACCAGTCTCTGCCCAGCACTCTGGTATGGAGAAAATGTCTAGGTCATGGGGACAGAACCCCCAACTTGGATGCTGGGTTCTAATAGTCTATGCCTTGCCCAGGAAGTACTGGAAGAGTGGCTGAACTGTCAGCGGTCCTGGCTCTACCTGGAGCCCATCTTTACCTCTGAGGACATCAACCGGCAGTTGCCCGTGGAGAGCAAGCGCTACCAGACAATGGAACGGATCTGGAGGAAGATCATGAAGAACGCCTATGAGAACCGGGAGGCAAGCTCACACAGGGATGCGATGGGGAAGCAGGGACCACCAATGGACTTAATCACATTGTTGGGAGCCTCCTGGTCTCATCTCTCCCTGAACAAGAAAGGTTATAGAGCAGGTCCAAGGGTTTGGTCTCTGCCTGTGTTCCAAAGTGAGCTCTCCAATCATAAGAGACACTCCTTGGAAACACAAGAGTTGATGATTTTCTTTGCAGAAATTTTCGGTTCACATTAGCATTTTAAAGGCCCCGATAAGTCCTGCAGCAAATCAAACACCCTGGTTTTGTTTAACCCTAATTTTTTTTTAGCATGGACTTTTTTCTGGGAGACCGACAGGAATGATGGATGCAACTCTTAGCTCAGGGCCATTTTCCTGCCCCTGTTCCTTCCCAGGCCCCACTGAGAGTCTCTCACCCACATGGGTGCTCTTTGAACCTACCTTGCTCCCTCCCAGTTGGACCATGCTCACTTCCAGTTTCTCTCTGGCGTGGGCCACGCAGGTGATCAATGTGTGCTCTGACCAGAGGCTGCTGGACAGCCTGCGGGATTGTAACAAGCTACTAGACACAGTCCAAAAGGGCCTCAGTGAGTACTTGGAGACCAAGAGGAGCGCCTTCCCCAGGTAGGCACCACCTGGTCCATGCCCACTCTGTCAGTGCCTGCCCATGAGGCTGATGCACCCAGGACCCCATTCAGGCTGGGTGCAGGAGTGTCAGTGGTCCTGGGGCAGCTGGACCCCAAGGGGTCCCTGACCCACTCCTTTACCCTTGTTCCCTTGGCAGATTCTATTTCCTGTCAGATGATGAACTACTTGAGATCTTGTCCCAGACAAAGGACCCCACTGCGGTGCAGCCCCACCTGCGCAAGTGCTTCGAGAACATTGCCCGGGTGGGTGACTGGGCCTGGGGCTCAGGACTAGGAGCACTGGGGCTCCTTCCATAGGAGAACAGCTCTTCTCTAGCCCCAAGTCCTTCTAGAAGGAAATGAGGTGGCAAGTAAGATTCCTGGCCCTCAGAGATGCACTTGGGGCCTCTGGGAGGAACGTCAGGTGAAAACCCCCCAGCTCAGGGACTGGCAATGGGAGGCTGGCTCTCAATTCCTCCAGGGGAGCCCTGTCCCCACAATACACTGAGGTGCTGGCTGGGTTGAGAAACCCATGAGACCAGGGGCTCCTGACTCTCCTTGTCCTCATTCTTGCCTAAAAGGCAGGCTGCACAGGCCTTTACTGAGTGGGGACTCACAAGCAGGATTAGCCTCGTTCACCAAGTGGGCCAGCTGGGCCACAGCCAGGGACAAGGCAGACCCATCCTGCCGGAATACACAGTCAGAGAAGTCCCAGCCAGATAGATGTTCAGGTGGTACTCCGTGAGGCAGAGCTCTCTTCTGAAGGTGAAGAGCACAGGCAGGTCATCCCTGGGGCTGTGGAGAGTGGAGTCTCTGGGCACACTTAGTATAACCCCCATTGTTGCCCATCCTGCCCACAGCTGCTATTCCAAGAGGACCTGGAGATCACACATATGTACTCGGCAGAGGGTGAGGAGGTGCAATTGTCCTTCTCCATCTACCCGTCCAGCAACGTGGAGGACTGGCTGCGGGAGGTGGAACGCAGCATGAAGACCAGCATACGGGACATCATCGAGAGGGCCATCAAGGCCTACCCCACCGTGAGTCATGCCTCCCACCCTGGCATAGCCTCCCAGCCTCGTCCTCCTTCCGTTTGCTCCTTTCTCAGTGCTCTTTGCCTGAGCATGGTAGCTGGGCTGCCTGCCTGCCTCATCCTCAAGCTCCAGCCTTGACTGATGCCGCTCTCAGTCAGCCAGGGGATCTCCAGGGACAGGGGGTCCTTGAGGCCTGCCCAGGGAAGAATCTGAACATACGCTGCAGAAAATGAGACTCACTCCTAATAATAGTCACTGTTATGATTCAAGTGCTCAGTATGTGCCAGGCCTGAGCTGGGACATCACCCACGTTACCCCTCCCAGACCCACAGTCAACAGTGGAGCTGGAGGTTAACCCTTACCCTACACAGTCAGTTCAGAGATATTTTATGCCCACAGGCATGAGTCACGGTTTGAACCCAGGGCTATACATCTCTGATCCTGGGCTCCCAACCTTCTGCTTCAAGATCTGTTCTGAGGAAGTGATGACTCTGCCCACCCCAGAGAGGCCCACAGCTTAATGGCTTCTCTGCTTTTGAGGTGGCATTAACAACTTGAGCCCAGAGTTCAAAAGGCCAAAGCACAGAACATGTTTAAGGGAAAAAGTGTGCAGGGTCAGGGCTGGCAGCTGCCTGGGTCAGCCCAGCCTGTATGATCTTCCCAGATGCCCAGGACCCAGTGGGTCCTGAACTGGCCTGGCCAGGTGACTATTGCTGGGTGCCAGACCTACTGGACTATGGAAGTCGCAGAGGCCCTGGAGGCCAGCAACCTCAGGAGCCAGCTGTTCCCCCAGCTTGCCCAGCAGGTGAGAGTCCAGGGGTCATCATTACTCCACACTCACCCCCACCACTCCTGGGAGAGCCCAGTTTCTGTGGGAGCTTTCCCTATATTTCCCTGAAAGAGGCCATGGTTTGGATCCAAAGAGCAGAAGGTCAGACACCCCAGAAATGAGTGTCTCATGACCAGCCACCAGTAGGAGGAGAGCCTGAGGCCAGACAGGTGCCCCTTTCCTGCTAGTCACTGAGGGAGCCATATCCTGCACCATCCCAGCCCTGTGCACTGGCTCCTCACCACACTCCTTCCTCGAGCTCCTCACCAGGCCCCACCACCTGCCCACTGAAGGCTCAAGTAGCACTGTACACTGTGGGAAGACAGATACCATGTGCATTCATCCATTCTTATTTACTTCCCTGCCAGACTTCTCATGTGACCAATGCCCTCCATATGCCCCTCTTGTCCAGGACTCTCAGAAGCCCCCAGGATAGAGGGGTTGTAGCCCACCCTCTGTGCAAAGGAGAGAGGCCCTACCCCTGGTGTGACTGTGCCTGACAATGTCCCCCAACTCCTGCAGCTCAGTGACCTGGTGGCTCTGGTTCGGGGGAAGCTATCCCGCATGCAGCGGACAGTGCTCTCAGCACTAATCGTCATTGAGGTCCATGCCAAGGATGTGGTGGCCAAGCTGATCCAGGAGAACGTGGTCAGTGTGAATGACTTTGAATGGATCTCACAGCTGAGGTGAGGAGATGGGGCCCCTGGCCCAACCACCCTCATGGTCAGAGCAACTGCAGGCTGGGGCTGGGGGCAGGTAGAGAGTCAATTAATAATTACTGTTCCTGGCCCTTGAGGCCCTGGGACGAACTGGGCAGAAGTACCTGATGCCCTTTTTCACCAGAAGAACTACCTCTCCTCAGCTGCATACCCTGCCTGGTGATTTATGGTCCCCTGGCCCAGGAACCCATCACCCTGCAATTCCAGGTACTACTGGACGAATAACAACCTGTACATTCGAGCTGTAAATGCCGAGTTCATCTATGGCTACGAGTACCTAGGCAACAGCGGGAGGCTGGTGATTACACCCCTCACCGACAGGTAAGCGTCCCCCTTCCTGTGGGCCCCCCCCCTACCGGGACCCTTCCTCCAGCTCTGGCTGGTCCAGAAGAGCAAGGACCAAAGGCAGAGCCAGTCTGTCAGAGCACACAGGATTTAGAAGATGGGCTTTGGGTTTAAAACCAGCTCTGACTGTCACAAGCTGAGTGACCTTGGGCAGGTGCCTCAACCCCTCTATGCCTTAGTTTTCTCTATGTCTTCCTCAGGGTGGTTAGGAGAATTTCATGAGCTGCTACATAAAGCCCATAGCTCAGGAAACATTAATGGGTACAAGTTTTATAAATTTTTTTCAGTCAAATCCTCCTTTCAATGTGCCAGAAGAATTGATCTTGAGAGAAATAATGGGCAAGTTCCTTTATAAAGTGAACAATTCTTTTTTAAAGAAATAAGTCATTTCCTCTTGCCAACTATATTTACTAGCAGATTTTCAAGTTGGGTTTTGAGTAAGAAAGTTGAAGTGTGGCCACAGATCAGGCTTGTCAATGGGTTTCTGAGCATGGCTCTACATGGCACTGGGCAGGGTGGGGAAGCACTGGGCAAAGGCTGCAATTTTGACCCCAGTAGCCAGGACTGAGACAACCTGGAGCCCTGAGAGGAAGGAGGAACAAGAGCCACACATCACTGGGAAACAAGATGGGGAGGCTCCCTCTCCTGGTGCCTGTGGGAATCCTGAAGAAGTTACATGGCCCATGCATACCTCCTCTCACTCCTGCAGGTGCTATCTGACCCTGACTGGTGCCTTGCATCTCAAGTTTGGGGGCGCACCAGCTGGCCCAGCTGGCACAGGGAAAACAGAAACTACCAAAGACCTGGGCAAGGCCTTGGCCATCCAGACTGTTGTGTTCAACTGCTCTGATCAGCTCGACTTCATGGCCATGGGCAAGTTCTTCAAGGGCCTGGCCAGGTGAGGCTGGGTATGAGGATGGCACAGGACAGGGCAGGAAGGCTGAGCTCTCCTGGGGACACTGCATGAGAGGAGCCTCACAGGATGGTGGAAGGGGCCGGAGGGGGTAAGAGGAGTCAAAGGCAGTGCCCCGTGGGCAGAGGGGAAGGATGGTGGACATCTGGGGTTGTGTCTGAGATTACTATTGACTGCTTCCTCCCCAGTAGAGTCAGAGAGGCCCTTGGAGGTGCCAGGTGGGCTCTGAACTCACATCCACCTTGTGTTCTCACCCCATTTAGTTCTGGGGCCTGGGCCTGCTTTGACGAGTTCAATCGCATTGATATTGAGGTGCTGTCTGTGGTGGCTCAGCAAATCACCACCATCCAGAAGGCTCAGCAACAGCGGGTAAGCCATCCCCCTCCATGCTTCCCCAAGTCACCACCTCATCTCTTCATCTATACCCACCACACCCATGCCTTCATGTGACTCTGCACCCTGCAGGGTGAGCAGCCAGGCACTGAGCCTACCCTGAGGCCAGCTTACAGGGGACTAGGCACTTCTTTCTACTCCATTTTGGAGCTCTCCTGGGGGCTTTCGTAGCCAGTCAGGGAGTCCCACACCCCTATTACACTCTGGGGGTAGCTCCCAGCCCAAGCTATGGTGAATGAAGGGGTACCCCCACAGGAAGGACATTTGTCCTTCTTTTAGCCTCATTCAGAGTGGCCAACAGTCTTCTGGGAACAAGAACTGGGAGGTTGGCAGGTGCCCCAAAGCCACTCAAGTAGGGGGCCCTGGTCCCAGACAAAGTCAAGTTTGCTCAAGTTTGAAGAGAATCAGTGTAAGGAACTGGGTGTGGGAGATAGCAGATTCATGAAGACTTCAGTCAGCTAGGAGGCCACGGGTAGCTACTGGGACCAAAGGTCTTAGGCCAGATCCTGAGACAGGAGCCAGCTCATGATCAGGGATCCATTCTGGGCTGACCAGCTATAGTTAGGACAGGAGCATCAGCAGGGGATGAGCAGCCCATCCAGAGCAGGGGCAGGTGAGTCAACCCCTGCCGCCCTGTAGGTGGAACGCTTCATGTTTGAGGGTGTCGAGATCCCACTCGTGCCATCCTGTGCAGTGTTCATCACTATGAACCCAGGATACGCTGGCCGCACTGAGCTGCCTGATAACCTGAAGGTGGGTTTGGGCCTGGAAGGCCACCCAGGGCACTGGGAGACACTGGAACATGTGGCTTGGGCTCAGAGATGCTAAAGAACTCATGCAAGGTACCCTGGCTAGTGTGGCTCAGTTGGTTGGAGCGTCCTCCTGTAAATCAATAGGTCTTGGGTTCAATTCCTGGTCAGGGCACATGCCTAGGCTGCAGATTTGGTCCCTGGTAGGGGCATGAGCAAGAGGCAACTGATCAATATTTCTCTCATACATTGATGTCTCTCTCTACCCCCTATTTCCCCTGTCTAAGCATATCCTTGGGTGGATAAAAATAAAAAATTAAAATTAAAAAAAACTCCTTCAGCACACAGCCGCTGGTTGTCAGGGGGTGTGATTCCCTATGGCATCCCTCCTGCGCAAGGGTCATGAGGCCCATCCCCAGCCTTGGAAAGGAGGCCCCAGTCCTGTCCCCAAGCTTGTGGGCAGGTTCAGGTCAACACAAAAGACCAGTTTCTAATGGGTAGAGTGGTCCAGCCACAGGGGAGTATAAGACTCAGCTATTGCGGGCATGCTACAGAAAGGGATCCAAGCATCCACGAAGGAAAAAGGTGGTGAAGCTGCCTCCTGAGGACTAGACAGCCCATAAAGCAGGTAGTGCTCTACGGGTGGAGGTCTGCCTCTCAGTTCCTATGTGCACCATGGACCCCAGGCACTCTTCCGGCCTGTGGCTATGATGGTTCCAGATTACGCCATGATCGCTGAGATCTCCCTCTACTCCTTTGGCTTCAACGAGGCCAATGTGCTGGCCAAGAAGATCACGACCACTTTCAAGCTGTCCTCTGAGCAGCTCAGCTCCCAGGTGAGGGCCTACCCCAACCAGGTTCCAGGGTCTAAGGACCACTCCTGCCCCCAGCACTCCTATCTCATGTAATCCCATGAGATAGGAATTACATCCCCATTTCTCATCTGAGGACACTGAGACCCTAAGCAACTAATTGGCCAGGCTCACGCAGTGCACAGGGGAGCTGGAGCAGGAGCCAGGAACAGATGCCCACTCTGGCTAGTTCAGATGCATAGGAGGGTCAACCATTAGGAGTCCAAGAGCTACAAAACCCAAGTCTGTAGATCAAGTGCACCTGGGTCTCATGCAGACAGTGTGGCATAGCCATCCTTCCACCTGGGCCTCCCAGCCCCCGACCTGAGCCTCCCAGCCATGGGAGCATGCTGAGCCCAGGTTCCAGGGACAGATAGCCTAGGTCCAGGCACTAGCACTGGTAGACAAGCTTTCCTGTTTGGCTCCATTCTCAGTCAGCCCTGCCATCCCTACCCCCTTGCCCTTTGCAGTGGCAGAGATGATCCTCAGCTCTGTCAGGGCCCACATGCTAGCAGCTTAGTTTCTCTTTCCTAATAGTTCCAGATAACATCCCTGGTATCACCCTAATGGGCCCTCTCTGGGTGGCCTACTAATGCATGAACACCAGTCACTGTAGCTAAGGGAAGCCATACTGCCTTTGGCCAGGTGGAACCAAAAAAAACCCATGGGCTGGAGGAGATGCAGTGTGTTTCTGGGGGGAAAAAACTGCCCACCACAGTGCATTTTGGGTGCCCACACCTCCACACACCCTTCCTTCTAACCATTCACTTTTAAAAATGCTTTCCTCTTTATTAGAGCAGCTATTCCCACATGGTTCTGTAAATAACCTCACCCCTTCTCAAATGACAGTGACCCAAAATCAAAGCCCAGTCTCTTCACCCAAGTCCAAAATTTCTGGGAAATGCACAGCTCTCTGGGTCCAGGTGTATTCTCAGGGTCTGGCACCATGGGGCAGTCTGATAAATTTATTCCCAATATCTGCTCTACAATGCAGAAACAGGACCAGTGGGGAAAGCCATGGTGGTGTGACTAAAAAAGTGGGTCTGGAGAGATGTTATGAGAGAATCTCAGGAGGAAGCGCAAAGGCCCTGAGGCCAGCTCATTCATGACAGATGTGGGAAACTCCTTTGTTCACTCTGTGAATCAAACTTGAGTGCCTCCCAGCCCTTGGCACCATGCTGGGACTGCAGGAATTTAGCTGTGACCAAGGCAGAGTCCTTACCCTCAGGGCCAAGAGTCAAGCAGGGCACACAGAATAAGTAACCTGGTAAAAGGAGAGGGCTGCTGGGATGATGAAGTAGAAGGTGGCAGAGGAGCCCAGTGGAGGGCACCTGGCCCAGGCTAGCATGTGCAGGTGATCATAGATGACCTGCAGGGGTAGTGACATTTTAGCTACCAGCTG
>PVKM010022188.1:0-22005 GCA_004027735.1 Carollia perspicillata
TGCAGGCAATAAATGTCTTCTACTAATTTATTTGCTTAAAATACACTAATGAAAAGTCTTCTTGCCTTTGTCCATTTCATATTATAATGGAAATTCAAAATTTTAAAAATGATGTTCTTGCCCTATGCAAAGCAGTGTGCTTCTTGTTACTGAACACCAGAGGGCACCATTCAGTGAAAGCCCAGACTTGGGAGAGAAGGGGAGAAGAAAATTGCTAATGAAAGAAACTGATTTTTTAGTGTGTACCCTTATCTACCACGCATGATTACCATGGCAACAGCACCGGTTAAGATGACTGTATATTCAGGTCAAAGTATAAAAGAATCTTGAACGTGTTGGGGCGGGGTGGGGGTAGAAAATAAAATAAAGTAAGACAAGAGTATATAAAATATAGGAGCAGGCAAACCAGCCAGAACCTATCTCGCCCTTGGCTAATAGTAATTTCCCAAAGTTCCATTATGCCTTTCAAAGTGAAGGGGGATAATACATTCTAGCCGAAATTAAAAGCTGCCCTTGAAAACACCCGCAATCTTAATGAAGAAAGGGGAGCTCGTTCGGCATGGCAAAGTCGAGCGAAGACTAGACTGGGGGCCCAGACCTGTGTCGTTCTTGGTTAGACATTGCATTGCGAAGCCGCTCGTCCACTTCCACGGCACGTACTGTGAGTTAAACGGGAAGATATCAAAGTTCTCTCTCGTCCTTTCGCGCCAGACAAAGGAAATTTAGTATGGCTATAGGCAGAAACAGCGTCTGCCAAAATATAAGGCAACTTTGGCGCCCTCGGTTTCCTCTGCCGGCGGCAATCGCCGATTGATCCCTAGGAGCACGTGGTGCCACCTGGGAATCTGGCTGGCTCTGCACCTTCCTTCCTTCGGGTCTAGGGACCCAACAAGATTATGCAGAACGGAAGTGAAAGGAGAAGAACGCCGTCAGATCCCGAACGCCAGTTTTGATTTCCCAAACACGGAGTGAACAGCACTTGAACAACCCATGCACCAATGGGCACCGAGGAAGACAGAGACCGGAGTCCGCCAGGCTTGTGTTCGAACCCCGGGGGCTGCGGCTTCCTTGCTGTGTGACACGGGGCCATTCCCTGACCCTCTGAGCTCTGGCTTCCTCATTTGTAAAATGGGAAAAATAACATCCACCTCACGGGGTTGTTGCCATGGGAAAACTGACGCACCTATTCACACAGCGGACAAATACTTAATAACCTGCTGGGAGGAGCCAGATACTGTTTTAAACAGTGGGGACAAAGCTCTGAGAGACCAGCTAACTTAACACCGGTCAGGTGCTTAGGACAGTGGCCGGGACTCAGAACACACTCTTTCAAAATGCATTTGTAAGGGACAATGACCCGTTCCTTTCGCGCCACACAAAACGCACAGTACTAAAATCACCATCTCCATCGCCACCGCATGATCCACTGAGTTTTGGGGTAGGCAGTGAGTCCCCTTGCTCCGACACCCTAAAATCAAAGCAGTCCCAACACCTGCTCCATGACCCAAAGGCAGACAAAGTACAGACAGGTGACAGGGACTGAAAGCCAGGTGTCAATAGCCACAGGGAGCATGTTGATAGTGTTTGATATGTAGGTGTCCCCTGAGGAGACACACAGACCGCCCACATCATAAAATACCTGACTACTGCAAACACAAGTTTCCATGAAGAAAACCAGTCCTTCGAGGGAACTGGATAACAAAAAGTTTCTCCCGGGCTCTTGATCCTACTGAGTAAAGGGAAGAAATAGTAGGATAAGATTAAGAGTGGGGCGTGAGTGGTCAGATTTAGGCACTACGATAGGTGTTTTCTCCCAGGCGTGCCCCGCACAAGGACTGAGGCAGGTGATGCAGGATGTCTGTGGCTGTTAACAGTACACGCACACGTTCCTACTCTTTGTTTGTTTCCCTTTCTCCCATTTCCTCTTCATTTCCCTGTATTCTCCTCTCCCTCGTCATCTTTTACACTTGCTTTAACTTGGGTCACTGCCGTGGGTCAGAGGGCTTCGTGCCTCCTGATCCGCCCACCCATCCTCCCCCCTGGACGTGGGTGCCCTGCCAGCCAGCAGGCTGCGGACTGCCGTTTTCTTCCCCCTCTGAAGCTGCTTCTCTCCCTTCTGTGCCCTTGAACCTGGGGGCCGGCTGCCCTGAAAGTGAAGTCAGAAAATTCCTACTGAACGTCCATCCACCTGCCTGCAGCTGGGGGTTATCTGGTGAAGAAAAGCGTAGGACCACACGCGGAGCCACGGAGATTTTAATGTTAAGATGCCAATCCCTGTCCCCTAAAGCAAAGACACTGTGGGGACCGTTCCAAAGGGCTCCCCCTGAACTTTGGGTCTCAGGACTCACCCCACTCCCACCTCATTGAGATTTTACAACAGCAAGTGGACTTGGCTGGCATTTCTAAAGCCTTTTTTAGGGGCAAGCTTTATTTTTCCAGTTGGCAGTGGCACAATTGTTCAACTCAGTAAAGCATAGAGAGCCCACAGAGTTGTCTTATCTCTGGCACAACGGGAACACATTACTAGTAACAGGGATACCAATAAAATTCACCTGGCATCAGCTTACTGCTTCTTCAGGCCTTGGCTGCCAAACCCTGCAAAGCTGTGACACTGTCAGCACGGCATCCTTCCATTCCCTGGACCGGAGTCTCCCAAGTACGCCTTCTGAACTGCAGCTCAATGCAGCTCCCCGTGTGAACCTCTCTTGGCCACAACAACGGGTTCCCTTCTGTTTATCGGTGCCCTTGTTGTTAGGCCCCAGATCTCTCTCTCTCTCTCTCTCTCACACACACACATACCACTGATTGTCGTTTCTAAAGTGTACCATCATCCTTATTCACGCGCTTACCAACAAACGCGTGCTATCCCCTGCCATGTGCTTTTTAATCCTATGTATACACAGATGGAGATTGCCAACAAAATACCAACGCTGGGCCTCTGCCCAGCTGAGCACCAGGAGTTTAAGAGCTGCCTCCCTTGCAGAGCCCTCTTCGTCTGGTAAAGCAGGATGGCCCGGAGTGAAGTCAAGGGCTGGTCCTCCCAAGACCCAGCCGTCCGGACTTGCCTGAGTGGCTGGAGAGGGGCTGCCCACCCCGGGGTGGGCTCTGGCCTGAGGCGCGGGCAAGGGGAGTTAGAGGGGGGGAACCACAGCCGGAGCAGGAGGACCGTTTGCCCCCAGAGCCTACCCCGCCCCCGCCCCACCTCCAACCCGAATCTGAGATGTTCGCAGGCCCTTCCTGTCGCGCCACGGTTTCTTTGGAGAATGGGTTGGCTCCGTTCTCCTCTGACTCGGTCCTTTGCGGAGCCAAGGCCGCGGCCACGACCCTGACCAGCACTGGCCGCGAACGCTCGGGGCTGTGGAGCCGGGGCTGCTTAAAGGGGCGCGGGCCGTGTGCGGTAGAGCGTGGGGACGCGAGTTCGTGCTGCTGGCTGCGGGCACTGGGGGACTGACGCGCCACACGGCCGGCTGCCAGGTACCCACTGCCACCCAGCGCTAAGAAAAAGAGCAAGAGAAGCAACACAAACCAGAAAAAGAAAAGAGAAGATGAACGGGAAATAGAAAGTCAACGTGGGGGATTCCGGAGCTCGAGGACTGGGAAGCGCCGCCGCGGTTTTGCAGGGCTGGCTGCGCCTGGGCTGGCGGACGCGTAACCCTTGGTGGCCTCCGCCACAGACGTGGCGGGGCGGTGAACTAACTGACCTAGGGACACCTGAGGGCGACTCGGGTGAGATGTCGGCGGGCAGTTCCGCCTGCTTTGGGTGTCTGCTCCATTTCTGGGCTCTCCTCCCGCCTCCCTGCGCGGAGGGGATATTTCCACACAGGCAACAACACTGGTCTCATGACCTGCGGGGACTGGGGAGCTGGGAAGGGCGATTTTGTGGCTCTAGGCAGCCTGGAGGACGGCGACGGCAGGAGGGTAGAGAGAGAAAGAGGGACCCTGCAGGGGGGCCGGGGCAGAGGTGTGTGCCTCTCTTTGGGTCAATAATTCCGGGGGGACAGTGACCTCCTGAGAACTCCCCTTGGCGAGCCTCCTCCTACCCTGCTGGGGGCGCCTAGGGTCTCCAGCTTACAGGTGGAATTTCTGCGTGATCCACCCTGCGCGGGCTCTGACCGCACCTCGGGGGTGCCGCGAGCTCCAAGTTATTTCTGATCGCCCAGGTCCTCAGGTGCGGGTGGCCAGGGACGCGGGGGAGGGGGCAGTGACCCCTACTACGACCCAAGTCCTGCCAGGGTAGCCAAGGGCCCATCGTGGAGCGGGTGTTGTAGAAGCCCAGGCACAGTCTGGGATCTCGTGGGCTCCGGGCTGAGACCCTGTCCCCAAGCCGAAGCGGACAGGCGGCCTCGGGTATGGAGCTGATGCAGGGTGGGGTGCCAGAAGACTACCCCCCTCTGTCCTGGAACCATTAACCCATTCTTACTCTCCCCGCTGCTCCTTGGTCGTGGTCCACGAACCGCAGCACCAAAGAGAGGAACCCCGGGCGAGCCTGGCCTCCACCCCGCACGCCTGGAAGACGTGGCCAGACTCCAGGCAGAAAGAAGCGTGAGCGGTAGGAGAGGGCGAAGCTCTCCTAGTCTTTTCCGTGCCGGCATCTCGGGGTTAGGGAGAGGGTCGGGGGACAGAGAGGGGGTGAAGGGCGGGAAGAGAGAGCTTTGCCCCTGCAAGGCGCGGCTCCCAGGCTGCCTTCCACCTTCTGCGGGACTCAGCGACCCGCGGAATCACACCCTTGCCCTGCGCGGCGCCTCATAAGCCCCTTCCTGCCAGACCCGCCATCGCTGCCCTCAGCTCTCCGAGCCCCAGGAGCCAAAGTTTCCTTTTGAGAATCTGCACTTGTGGAGAACCAGCGTCCTGTTTGCCAAACCCCGGCCACTCCGCGCCGGGTGCTGGAGATTTGGAGGGAGCCGGCTGTGCCAGGGACCCGGGTGCGAAGGAGCCCAGAGCTGGGCAGAGCAGTGCTCTTACCTGCTGCCCGGTTGGCTCCAGCTGCCTCCCCGGACTGCGCTTTCCCTGAAGCAGGATGGCAGGAGCGAGGATGGCAGGTCCTTCGCGGGTTCGGGGCTGACCTGCTCGGGCGCGAGCCGCGCGGGGCTCAGAGTCCTAATCCAGCCGCTGGCTGGCTTTCTCCCTTGATCTTGAGAGAGAAAAGGAAAAGATTAGTTGGTGCCCCGACACCCGGAGGGGTGGGGCGGGGGAGGCGGGGAGAGAGCGGACCCAAAGATTCGAGAGAGCTGTGGGGCTCTGGCGCTCGCCACCAGAGTCGCGCACCTCATTCGGGTCCCAGTCACTAGGTGAACCAGTAACCCCGGGTCGGTTTAAGCTGAAATGACACGAACGGCGCCCCCTGCACCCCAACGCACACACCAAACCACCCAAGGAAAAGCAAAAAAGACTTTCAAACCTGGCTTTCCCGGAGATGAGTCTGAAGAACAAAACAGAACCAAGACCTGGGTGGACCGGCAAGCTGGGCGGGATTCATTTCTTCACCCAAGTGCTTGGGAAAGTAGTAATTAGAGTAGCGCCAACACCTACTTCAGTGCCTGTGGCTATTTCCTACTGGGATTTGCGGTTGTCAGATGCTGGCCAACCCGCAGGCTGGCGTGTGTGCGCGCGTGTGTGCATGGGTGCGCGCGCGCGCGCGCGTGCGCTCCCCGGAGTGAGTCCCTGCGCCCAGAGCCTTTGGTACAGCAGGAGAGCGGGTCTCCGTTCGTGCGTGTATGTTCGATTAGCTGCAATGGGCGGACAATTTCTGGAGAGAACATTTACAATTTTCTTTGCAATATGACAGGATTAATTGCTGTTGGAGGCGCTCCTCCAATGAAATCGTCTCTGCTCTCTGATTTGGCGGTTTTTCTGAGCAAATATGACAGCCTTTTCTCCGGGCTCCTTTCCGCTCCTCTCCACGTCCATCCCCAGAGCCCTGCTCTCCATCTGCAATTTCTACATCAGAACCTTTACAGGTACCTCCGCCACCACCCAGTCCCATTCCCGCAAGTATAGGACCGCTGGAAAAGTGGCACGAGGTACTGGGAAGAACGCTGTGCTGTTTTTCAATTGCCGAAGATGCCCGAACCCCGTTTTTCCAGGTGGGAAAATGTTAGAACCAATCCGCTATGCTTCTTAAACACATAATTGTGCCAAACTCTTCACGGATTGTTTATTACCTTGGGACATCGATGAGCGTGTTAGAGGGAGAGGTTTTTGTTTTTTTTCCTCCTTGTTTTAAACACGGGTCAATGCCCACGTTTTTGAGAGGCATTCAATTACAATGAATTTATGGTGCTTCCCGGAATTTGGGATCTCCATAAAAAATTAGGGTGCAGACTTTTGGTGCTCGGATCAGCCTTAGAGTATTATTTCTTCCCTTTAATGAGAAATTCAAAAGAGCACTGGTTATATCTAGGTACTAACCCATTTGATAAAGGCACGGTGACAGTTCTCTGCAGCCAAGGACCAGACTTCCTTTTATGAAAGTGCGTGTGACTATGAAGATAACACTGATGCGTGACATGTCGTACACCCTGCAGTCTCTCTCGCCCACCTTTGGCAATCCAATGAAAAAGCCGAAACCTTACACTGAATAACGCCAAGTTAGATACATCCTTTATTTCTATCACAAAGACAGACAATGAGCAGGTTAAAGGTGCATTGGTTTAATGTAGTTAGTTAAATTCAGTTCAGTTCTTGATGCCTAGGTCTTTGCTAAGTGTCTAAGAGCACAGAGAGTAGCAAGTGTCTCTGATATTAGTGCCCAGGAAAGTCACTCCTATGAAACACCTGTATAGCAATTGACAATCAAGATAATTAACCGTACAGCAACGTAAGTTCATGAATAAATGGAAACCTGGTAGTTCAAAATTTCTGCCCTTTCTGTTAACCCAGAGCTAGCCACCAAGCAGGACTTGGCACGAACTTGATTTTGCTAGGTTGAAGTCATCCTGAAATAATGCATTATTGTCCTGTGGCTCTACCCTCAGCCTCCGCACCCTCACACCCTGTGATCGCTGGGAGATGTTAAGATACCTGTTAGCCAATCAAGGCAGCTCTGCTCAGTCTTGATCTTAGCCTCCCCCAGCATTTGGTCCATTGCATTAAACATACGATTTTATCATTTCTTCTTTAGGTGCACCTTTGAAAATGAATGCACGTTTTCCTTCCTTACCCCATTATTTCTGTCTGCTAAACCTCCATAAATTGATGGAGTTGCTTGACTGTTTTTTTGACACACATACGCAGCAGAAAAGGAAAGGGGAACGGACCCCTAACCAGGAGTGGAGAAGAAGAAAACTCAGTGATCTGTTGCTATTTTATTCTTTCATATCATTAATGCTTTCTTACCAACAGGGCTACGCATTCCAAAAATAGCAATAAAGCAAAAAGTCAATGAAAGCTAGGAAATATTTTCTGGCACTTGAATAAAACAGAGTCTGTGAGTATGTGAACTACTATGTCCAATAGAAGTCACTATACTACGGCGTTTCGGAGATCAGACAAGCTGCAGATGGAAGCAGCATTTTTAGAAAACAATCAGCAATGACGCCCATGTGCTTGTTCTAGGGCATCAATGAAAACCCTTTTTTCCCTATATATATGTGTGTAGCTGTGCCACTAAATGTGTGATTTTGGAGAAATCATTTAATTGCTCTGTGCCTCTGTTTCTTAATGTGTAACAGGGACACGGTAGTATCTCCTGGGGTTGTTATAAGGAACAATGGGCTTAACTCGTGTAGTTTCTAGTGGAGTGCATCATTATAAGACTGTCAGTCAGGAATTTAAAGGGCAGGTTCCTGGGTCATGTGTCTGACCTACTGAATCAAAACATTTAGGAGTGAGTCTTGACAATGAAAAGCATCAATACTGTACAATAAATGTGGTCGACATTATCCATTGTAACACTAATCCCAAAAAAACCAATTCTTTTTCCCTTCTGGGTTTTTTTTCTATACAAGCAAAGATCATACATATTCTGAGCATTTTATTTTTATCTCTTATGCCAGTTCATTTTCTCAGATAAAAGAGTATTCCCCCATCCTAGGAATATAGGTTTTACATTGATTAGTAACCCCTGGTGTGGAACATTTCAAAAGTGCTTTTATAAAGACTTTGTAGAATGTATCCACGGGTTTCCCTTTATCTACATGCCTATTTTCCACCTCAAAGAACACTAATAAATTAGTAATTTCCACTTGTGGAGCCAAACTTCATTACCTGCAACGTCACAAAGCTGGTTTTAGCCATGGGCCGAAAAGTTCAGATGCCTGACAGGGATGGCCTTGAACCTTTTGAATAAGACTGGAAATAAGCTCCCCACTAAGGTCAGGAGGAGGGGCGTGACTGACGGCGCTCGGTCCCGGGAAGGCGTTGCATATTTTATTGTGCCACACTGATTTCAGTGCGGCAGTAATTAGGCGTCCGTAATTAGATGCACAAATCAGCACTCTGTCATCATGAGTGGATTAAGAGGGTGACAGGTTCAACTCGAGTGATTTCCCACCAGGTGTGGCGGCCAGAACATTTTGGGAATTTTCTGCTTTCAAAGAACCAAGAAGATGGAGGAGGCGAGGACGTTGCCTGGATGGAGAAAATGAGCCAGGACGGGAGATCTCGCCTCGCTGCTCTTCCTTTCCCACGGACACAAACTGTTGAAGAGCTGAACTGGGGGCGCACAGCATCTACCAGCAGGGGGTTTGGGAAAGCCCGGCTGATGTGTCTCATGTACCTGAAGGGGTTCACAGCAGGCCTCCCCAGAATGTATCACCTGGGCATGAGGATTCTTTTGAGCTAAAGGCACTCCAGACCCTCCAAGCTTAAGAAATGCTTTCACCTCTCCCTTAAGGAATTTAAATCCCGGCCTTCCCCCCAAATGAAGTAGTATCAGAAATACAGTGTGACGTCCTACCTGTGTGTCGAGGGGACCATCTAATTACTGAACATCTGCTCTCCTCATCAACCTGTGAATCACCCTCCTCCCCTCTAAAGTCCCAGGTCCCTTTTCCATTTGCCTCAAGATGGCATATGTCCCTCAGTTTACCTTTCTGTCTTGGAACCTCTTGTGTGTGGGGCGGGGTGAGGGGGGCAGTGGGGAGGGGTTTCACGCATGTATGAAATGAAATGAAATGAAATTTTCTCCTGTTAATTTCTCTCCTGTCTATTTGATGATTAGCCCAGCCAGAGAACCTTCGTGAGGCATTGAAAAATTTTCTTTCCCGACATATGCTGAAGAAACCTTTCTCTTCCTTAACCTCAGTTTGCAATAGAACAATCCCGTGTTACAAAGGCCCAGCCGCTAAATGACCGTCGCTTCCTAAAATGGGTTCTTTAGTCTTCCTCACTGTTTCGAAATCTCAGTAACAACCCCATAATATTCTTCTTAGAGTTACTTATTTTCCCCACAAACCTCCTCAGAAAGTAATCGAAATGCTCCTAGTCTTTAGCTAGAAAAGACTGTCTCTTTTCCTCCTAGAAAATCTTAAACGTTCCCCTTTCAGACCCAGAAACGGGAGTTTGCATGTACAAATGGGATAGTCTCCGAGCGCTGCCTGGTGACGGCCCAACAGACAATAACTTGCTGCTTTTTTTCTTTTCCTGTTTTGCTTGAACTGGGCATCCTAGCTGCCTGTCACTCTTCCTCTGCTAGCACTGGTGGTGTTATCTAAAGCCTGAAAACATTTACTGCTACTGTGTCTAAAATATTTAAGATACAGAGTTATTTTTCCAACAGGGAATGTGAAGGAGGGGGGCAGAGTGACACATCACCCCTCGAAACGTGAAGCAGCCGCATCGGTGATAAATCAGTGGGATGCACACCGACGGGAAAGGCCATCTGGGACGAGTGCGCGCTTAGGGAAGCAGGCCGCGTGTGTGCACACCCCTCTCCTGGAGGTGACGCCGAGTTCCTCTTCAGAGGCAGACCGCTAAGGAGAACTGAAATGTCTCAACCACAGGCCCCTCAGGGGGTAGTGGTATGCACAGTTTCAACTTCCCCTTTTCAGGGCTTGAGTTAGATGCTGGACTCCCAGATGGAGATAAGATTGTAGCAACTTCTAGGTGAAGGTCTTATGAGACTCTTCCCCGCGCATGGGGCCCCACGTGATTTGAATCAGTGGCTCTTGGTGAAGGAAAGAGTAGCTTCTAGGAATGCTCAAAATCTTCCTCTGTAGGGAGGCCTCGTTTCTTAGAATTTAGAGTGAACTCTGTCCTTATTCTTGGGAATTCACGTACTTTCTCACATCACAGACTTCCCTGGTTCTGAAGCCAGCAAAAAGGGGCCCTTCAAGAGGCAGGTGGAAATTGTAACACATTTCCAGAAAACATACCGGGAGACACCACAACACAGGACAGCCTTGTCATTCACTTTGATCTGCTCCTATTTCTTGAGAGTGACCGAGATACCAGTGCTGTGTAAAGAAGCGTTTTGCCAAACAAGACTCAGCTGAGCGTGTCAGATAATATCACTGTGTGTAGACCTTTGCATTTTATCTTTTGTGACAGCACGGATGGACCTGGAGAATTATTATGCTAAGTGAAATAAGCCAGTCAGAGAGAGACGGATACCATATGATCTCACTTACATGTGGAATCTAATGAGGGAAATAAACTGATGAACCAAACAGAAGCAGAAGCAAAACAGAAACAGCAGACTGACAGCTGTCAGAGGAAAGGGGGTGGGAGGCTGAATGAAAGAAAAGGAAGGGATGAGCCGAAGAACATACACGCACAACCCATGGACACAAACAACAGTGTGGTGAGGACCAGAGGGAAGGGAGGGTGGGGGCTGGAGGAAGGTGGGCAAGGCGGGGGGCGGGGAATGGTAGCATCCACAGTAGTGTCAACAATAAAAACAAACGAGTGCGCCCAACTAGTGCACCCCAGAAGCATTCCTTAAAGGATTCCTCGTTTCACCGTGCCTAATAAGATGGATCCTGGAGACTTCGTCCCTTTCCTCCTCATTTACTCAGCAAGGTGACTGGGTTTGGGCTGAAGGGCCTCATTTATAAAACCTTATGGACAATATTCTATAACTAACTCCCTGCAGAAAGGAATGAGATCAGGCCCCAGGCCAAGTTCGTGTACCTGCTGCATCCCTACAAGGCTTTTATTGACAAGCACGTTCCTTGGAAGGGAGTTAATTTAAAAAGAACGCCCAACAAGCATGCGTGGGTCATGACTGAGCGTCTTCAATGACAGCAACTCAAAACCTACCCTCGCAGTGCCACAGCCCACACAATGTCCTCTCCTTCTACTGATGACTGGAGAGAGAGCCCGGATCCTCCCGCTCGATGGTAACCCCTTGGGAAAGTTTCCCATGCAGGTCTCGTGGAGACAAGCTGCCACGGCTTTGCTTCCTTCTGCGGGGGGCACTTTGGACAATGCCACATTGCATCTCTGAGGGTTGAGTGTTCTCAGAAGCCTACCATAAACTGAACTGAAGTCCATATTGAGTTGAGTCAACACATATTTATGTATCATTCAGGCTTCTCTTAGATAGTAGGGCAGGAACAACAAACAAGACATTATGAGAGACGATTCCTGTTCTCCAGAAGCTTAACCTGGTTGGAGGGAACCTCACAAACTGAACTGCTGTTCTTAGGCACCTGGGATAAAGTCTCTGATGTCAAAACCCACGGGGGATCCAGGCAAGGGCCTGGACACGGGTCTATCAGGGAGAAGTTTTCAGAAGTGAAGTCTGCCTAAGGTATACTCTCCTTGGGATTTGGGAGCTGTTGGTTAGAACTTGGGAGTAATATACTCTGCATGATGAATCAATACTTAAAATATTTAAAGCAATCACCAGGAAGGTACTGTTACAACTGAAAACATATGTTAATGACCATAGAAGGGGGAGCAAAACATGCCATCCCAAAACATGCGTCTTTGGCATATTGATTATTATGAGCTGGTTATTTTTAAGAGATGGCAGGCACAGGAGAAGTTCTGAAAACTAAGTAGAAGTTATCTTTTTGGTCTGGGCAAAACTACTCTTTGCTGAACTAAATCGCTCTCCCAAGACCTTTGGGGCATTAGCTTTTGCTGCAGTAAAGTTAACTCTTTGGCCAGCAGTGGTGAAAATCGTGCAGGGACTCCATGCAGGAGAACATCTCGCCCGGCAACACTGGCTCCACAGTTCCCTAGCAACATGCTCCAACCACAAAGGACTTTTACTTCATGCTTGTAGCTGGATTTTAGCTTTCAGTTGGCTAAGCAGTCTCTCCTTAGTCCCAACTCTCTTATACAGCTATGCTTCAACAAAATTTGGAATTAATTCCTTTCAACTTCCCTTGCCTGGAACTATCGAGCAATTAATTAATCATTGCTTTGGAGTTTGTTATTTCTTTTTGGCTTCTTAAGAGACATTATCCTGTATGCTATTGGTTAGTGAAGTTATTGTACTTCCTGCCATGAACCTGTGCTAAATAAATTATTGACGAAGACAATCTCAGTCTCCGAGTACAATTTTGTCCCCAAACTAAAACAGTGTCTCTGGCACATGGACACTTTTATAATTTCTTGAGAAGAAGACTCTAGGTCAGGGCTGACACAGGCCATGCTAATTATAAACTAATGGCGTTGGGGATGAGAGCAATGTTGTTAAGACCTGGAATGCAGTCCCTGTTTGTGGAATGGACTGAAAGGAATGGAGACCTGTTGTGAGCCATCACTCATGCTTTCAGTGAGCAGAAAAATACTAGGCTTACCTCTGGGGATGGCCTCTATATGTCTTGCTCCAGTGCTGGCCCAGAGTGATGACTGAGAGAATGAAAATGGAGGAAAGATGTAAATTTTCAAGATGAAAGTGGGACTATGCCACTCGGCATCTAAGAAGAGCAGATCTTTGCAGGAAGCTTCTTTATCATCATCTCCAAAGCAGGATGACCTGGGCTATGCTAGGAGAGCAAAGAGGAAGGAAAATCGCCGAGGTACAAACAGTAGACTTGCTTTTAGAGCCCAAACCTGAGAAAGATGGGGTCCAAAGCTCCCCACACAGCGCAGGAAGGTTCAGGTTCCAACTTCGCCGCTCATTAGATATGTGATCTTGGACCAAAGGCCTCCCCACTTCACAGCTCAATTCCCTCTGTAAAATCATGGGAAGGTTCTGCCCCAGAGCCCTCAGGATGGTTAAACAAAATACTCGTGAATTATTAACTGTGGATCCTGTGTGATGAAATTGTGTTGTGAATGACTGACTTCTTCTCTCCTTGACCAATTCCAACTGTTCCCCCCACCCCAGATACGTGTTTCCTTCTTAATTAAATGTAATGTTGACTTAGGAGAAAATTAGCCAACACGTGGCTGGGGACAGGGGAATTTTGGACAGGGTGTTAATCTTGTTCACTCAAATCTCATCAGGAAAAAAAAATACACGTGTATCCTTAGCAGAAAGATGAAAGAACCTCTGGTGTCTCCTTTTCTTGACTTTCTTAGTCCCTTCGGCTCCTGGTATTGAATATCAAATCTAGGAGCCCCTTGTCCTTATATGGCTGTCAGTGAAGAAAGGTGAAATTTTTCTTCTAAAACAAAGATGCCTGTCTTGTCCTCGGTCAGACATAGCACACCCAACACTTGCTTTGCTCTGGTTTCTAAAATGAGGACCAGAGATACCTGTTAACTATGGAAACTAGCATCTACCCCCAGAACATAGGTATGCTCTGATAGAGAAACCATATAGGAAAACTCCTGATGAATCTGTGCATTTATACAAGAAACTCAGATTTTATTTATGACCCAACTAAACTTACAAATGTTCTCTCATTCCAGCCTTTCAGCTCTTAAATATTCTCTCAGGTCCAGTTGCTACTCTGTCCTTATGCATCTTACCGACTGGCTTGAGATTCACCAGATAATCTTGACTTCAACTCTTTACTTCCTAGTGTTTCAGTGAAAGTTTAGACTTAGACGTCTTAGATAAAATGAAAAAATCTGGTCTGAACAATGTTACTGCTGTCTCTTTTAAACCTAACAACATTTCTTTTTTTTTTCAGTTTTCAATTTTTTTTTTCTTATTTTAATTGTTATTCAGGTACAGTTTTCTGCCTTTTACTCCCGTCCAAGTCCACCCCTCCAGTGCTCCCCACCTCCCTCCCATTTCCACCCCCCTTAGTTTTTGTCCATGTGTCCTTTATACTTGTTCCTATAATCCCTTCCCTTTTTCCCCTGAAATTTCTTATAAATTGTGGTGTGATTATTACAGCTGGGCTATAAGCACAGTAAACCCTTTCCCCAATCACCAAGTCCACTTCGTTTAAGTATATTCAACCTCAAATTTATTTTGGTGTGGTTAATTGCTCACGACGTGAACAACTGTGGGGAACATTTCTCAGGATACTATTACATAAAAATGACGATGATTCTCATGAAGAAATGTTAAACTCATGTTCCAATATGAGTCGTCTTTGGCACTGGGCTTCTTATCTTGGTCAGAACACTAATACACATATTAATATAAATCCATTATTTATATATTATTAAAATTAATCCCAAGACATTAAAAACATTTTTACTGTGATTGCTTAGAGACAATGACTTACTTATTTTTCAGTGTTACAATTAGCAAAATTTCTTATCTTATTCTCTCTCTTCTCTAGAACTTTTAATTCTTATTTTTGATTCTTAACTTAATTTATGACCTAAAAGAAAAGCATTGAAGCAACAGTCTAATGAAGACAGAAAAGTGGAAATAAATCTGAACATAATGGCAGTGGATGAAAGGAGATTAGGGAGGATAAAGGAAATGTGGGAAGAGACACAGAGACCAAAGGCATAGAATTGAGAAGCCAGAAATGAACCCACATGTATATGAGCAAATACATTTCAACAAAGGAGTCAAAACACACCATAGAGAAAATTGGAGAGCCACACGCAAAAGAATGAAACTAGACTATACTGTATCCGCATGTACAAAAATTAACTGAAAACGGATCAAAGACCTAAATATAAGACTGGGAACAATAAATTACATAGAAGAAAAGATAGATACAAACTTATGAACCTTCATCTTAGAGAGGATTTTATGAATCTGACCCCAAAGTCAAAGGAAGTAAAAGCAAAAATAAATGAATGGGACTATTTCAAACTAAAAAACGTCTGCACATCAAAAGAAACTGCCAACAAAACAAAAAGGCAATGAACCAAATGGCAGAAGATATTGGCAAACAACACCTCTAACAAGGGGTTAATATCCAAAATATATAAAGAACTCATAGAATTCAACATTAATAAAACAAACAATCCAATTAAAAAATGGGCAGAGAACCTGAACAGACACTCCTCCCCAAAAGACATACACGTGGTCAATAGATATAAGAAACAATGCTCATCTTCACTAGCCATTAGGGAAGTGTAAATCAAAACTGTAATGAGATGCCACCTCACACCTGTTAGAATGGCTATCATCTGCAAGACAAGTAATAACAAGTGCTGGAGAGGTTGTGGAATAAAAAGAACCCTTATTCACCACCGGTGGGAGTGTAAACAGGTATGGCCACTATGGAAAACAGTATGGAGGTTCCTCAAATAATTAAGAACAGAGCTATCATATGACCCAGCAATATGTCTTCTGGGTATCTACCCAAAAAATCTGAAACCATTTATTCATAAAAATATCTGCATCCTTCTGTTCTTTACAACTTATGGGGGCCGAGACATGAAAACAACCAAAGAACTCCCCCATGGATGAGTAGATAAAGAAGATGTGGTACATACACACAATGGAATACTACTCGGCCATAAGAAAAGATGAAATACTGCCATCTGTGACAACATAGATGGGTCTTGAGAATATCATGTGAAATAAGTCAGAGAAAAAAGTCAAGAACCATGAGATTTCACTCTTGTGAGGTATAAAACTGAAAGCAACAAATGAACAAACAAGACAAACAAAAGCTCATGGGCAGAGACAACAGTATGGAGGTTACCTGAGGGAAAGGAGTAGATGGAGTGAGGAGGTATTAAAGGCAGAGGAAGTTGAAGGTGTGGTGATGGAAGGAGACTTGACTTGGGGTAATACACACGCAATGCAATATTCAGATCACATATCATAGAAATGTACACTTGAACCCTAAGTAATTAATCTTATTAACCCATGTCCCCCCAACACACTTAATTTAAAAAGAAATAAGGCACTTGCTAAGTGAATCCAATGTGCCAATGGAGCCAACACTCGTGATCTGAGACAATGGGGGACCACCTCCTGTGTCCCCCCACAAATACATCCATGGGAGGCAGGAAGTGAAAACAAGCCCAACCAGGAAAAGGCAATGGCCTTGTTTTCTGCTCCTTTGCTAAGCTGTGACAGCTCAGTCCTCATGCGAACCTGGAAGTCCTCAGTGCCTCAGATGCAGCTCATCAACCCATTCCATGGAGATCTCTGTCGGGGGTGAAGAAGGAGCGAAAACAAGAATACTCCCAAAAAAGATCTTTTCTTTGTTTTTGCTTGCATTCTCCCTTGTGTGGTGACAGTTTTCTCTGTGAGCCTCTTTAGAAACCTGAGGGCAGAGACGAAAAGAAGTTATTCAAGAGAGACTGGGGTGTGATGATGGAGAGGAGGAGAAAATTGAAATGGGTAGTGACCGAGTGGCTGAGGACAAGGGTCGGAGTCTAAACCCCCAGCCAGCATGCCACAGTGTTTCTCAGAATGGATCCGTGGCAAACCAGAACATTTAATCTAAATGTTTTATTAAAGATATAAATAGCGTCTTCAACGCCAGTTTTACAAAGCACAGCGGTGCTAGGCAGACAGCATTTTTAAAGCATTTCTATGTGAATGTGTAAACAAGCGGAGTGTTTATTTAGTTTTCAATTAGCCCTGAGGAATAAAAGTGACTTTTTAATATATATAATACTTCATAATACAATCCCAAACAACATAAATTCACAGATGAATGGTTTTTTGGAGCAGATCTCCAGTCTCCATTCACCTTCTCCCAAGTTGGCTCTCAGCATTGCTAATGTTTCTATTTCTCCTTAATAGTGACTATCTCCACTCACTTTAAAAATAACTCACCAAACATTGGTCGATTTATGTGCATACTTCTATAAGATGAGATCAGCAGGCGATGAAGTTCAACTTCTTGGGGAAAAAATGTGCACCGTATCTCCCTACTGAAGTGGGATGAGTTGTGGGAGAATGTACCTGGCCACATCTGGGAACATCATCCCCTTGTAACTAGGTCATTTGACACATTGAAATCAGGTACTCAGAGGAACGATCACCTGGCCAATATCAAAGGATGAACTCATTCTATATTTTTGAGCTACCCTAGTATTGTAAATGTATGACTTTGGGCTTCATGAGTTTAAAACAAATGTTAACTACTAGACAGACATGTTCTAAAATGAATCGCCAAATAGCTTGGCTTCCAAAAGGGAGTTCACAGTGATATCTTAGTGGAAAGTGCCCTGAATCCTAATAACAACTCTCCTGAGTCATGTAGCCTTGATATGGAATTTAACTCATCCATGCTCTACTCTCTTTACCTGAAAAAATAAGGTAATGTGTCTGTCCTAAGTGATTCCAGATTATTTTAATGATATTTTAGTACCTTAAGATTTATTACATTTGGAGAAATCCAGCAGTCATAATACTCTTTTGACCAGTGTTATGATGATTTTTATAATCTTTAATGTTAATATGTAGGAAGGGTATTAGGCAGAATATACCCCCCCAAAGATGTTCAAATCCTAATCCCTGGCACCTCTCAGTATATGACCAAACATGAAGGATAAAAAGGAATTTAGATGGTAAATGGAATTAACGTTATTAATCAGCTGACCTTATAATAATATTATCTAATCCTACATTATTCAGTTGAGCCTAATGCAACCCCAAGGCCCTTGAATATGGGTGACTGAGGTGGAGGACGCAGTATCAGAGTAACGTGATGTGAAAAGGACTTTACTGGCCTTTGGTGGCTTTGTGGATGGAAGAGACCATGGGTCAAGAGATAGGCAGTCTGTAGAAGATGGAAAATGTTAGAGGCAACATTCTCTCCTGGAGCCTCCAGGGGGAAGGCAGGCCAACAGACACCTTGGTTTTAGCCCATGGAGATCTGTATTGCACTTCTAAACCACCAAATTTTGAGATCATAAACTTGAATTGTTTTAAGCAACCAAGTTAATGGTAATTTGCTAGATCAGTCATATGAAACTAACATACCAAGTTTCCACTAGTATCATAGAAAGTGACGTAGGTATTGTAGGTATAACATTAATTTAGCTTGTCCAAATTTCCAGGTGAGTACTCATGGTAGTTGCAACACAATTGTGCCAAGTATTATGCCCAAAAGTCTCAGTCAAATATGATGGCTACAATAACTTTCTTAGCGTGGGAATGGGATGGGGGGAACAAAAACTTCCAAGAGTCAGTTTATTGATACTAAATGTTCAGCACTTAGGACAGTTCAGTGATATTTACCAGTTTTGAATCAGTACCTTGGAGAGAGAACAGGACACATTGTTTCGTTGCTCTTATCAAAATAGGCCCAAGTGGTCAATTATTCGGAGGTGTCAGCCTCTGAGATTTGGAGAATAATTGGGTTTATCATAACCTGAAAAGGAAGTACAAAGTCACCTCACTTTGGGGTGATTCTCGTCTTACCATCAAATTCCCTCACCTGAGTTTTGACCGAGCCAGTTGGAGCGAAACCACATTCTCTCCAACCCAATGCGGCATCCTACATACAGCTTCTATGGACTTTCTTGGTCTGAATTGCCTTCCTTACGTCTCCCCATGGGCAAACCTCAAACTCTTCCTTCAGTCTCATAACCCTTGCTTGTAATCCATCTTTACAGCTCAGCAACGCTCTTGATTTAGAATAAAGGCAAACTGAGCTCATTATTAGAAAACTTGGATAAGAGAAGGTACAGATTCAAAAGAAGTCACTGTGCATTATTCACTCATTCACTTAATAAACAATATTCTTATTGCCTGCCATTAAACCAGGCATGTTTCTACTTGCTAGGGATAAAGACAAAACCTTGCTTGCATGGAGATGTTGTGGGGGGAAGCAAGCAGTAAACAGCCAGATAGATAGAAAGGTAGATAGATGATAGAGGATAGATAGATGGATAGATAGAATAGTATCACGCAATGATAATCATTACAAAATGCAAAAGCAAGTAAAGAAACTAGTGTAGATTAGATAGGATGATGTTTGAGAAATATTTATAGTCCTCGTTTCTCATGGGCACAAAATCTGACTGAAGTGGTGGTGGGATAGGGTCCTGCGACTAGTGCTACTTATAAGATGTGACTGGCACAGACGTGACTCAAGGCTGACTGTTTAATTACCAGCGTGAGGACCTCAGGGGCTGCCCTTCCTTCTGATACAGCAACGGGCAATATTCACAATACAAGCTCCACAGTCTGGGCCCCTGAGAGACTTCCGCTAACCACAGTGAACGACCAGTGGGATCGTGAAATAAAACTTTTTTGTCCTTCCCTCCACAATGTAATCTGTCCATTCTGACTGATAAAGACAGTCTGAGAAGACATGGCACTAAGGGGCTGAAATTTCATCAGAGGCCTGAATGATGATACTATGTGAACCATGTGAAGTTCTGGGGTAGGACTACTGCAGACAGAACAAATAGTTAGTGTGAAGGCTTTGAGACAGGCCCGAGCCAGGCTCTGAGAAAGTGCTGCATAAATCTGAACCCAACTTGGACATGAATCAGAACTGTGGACATTGCTTAGGATCCTAAGTAGTCTCTGAATCACTGCAATGTCATCATTTTTACCCATTCATTTATTAAATAAATATTTATTAAGCAACTACAGTATGCCAGATTCTGGGCAAACTATTCGGGATAAAAATGGTGAATAAAGATAAAACTTTCAGTGTAGTGGAGGAGACAAATACTAAGCAAGTAAGTACACAAATTCAATGGAAATGACAACTATGATGAATGTGATGGAATAAAAGGTCGTGCTGCTCTGAGAATACAGAATAGGGGGATTTAAATCTCCCAGAGAGGTCAGAGAAGGGTTGCCTACGGAAGTGAAGCCTGAGCTGCCTTCTCGTAGAGGAGGAGAAATTAATCCGAGGAAGAGTGGGAGGAAATGTTTGTTCAGAAAAGGGAACCACAGGTCAAATCTTCTCTTGTGGAAGAGAGCATGCAGGGTAGAAAAGCCTGGAAAAGATCCAGTGTGAATGAAAGAGATGGCCAGGCAGGCAGGGAGGATGGGAACCAGTCCTGGAAATATGGCCACGTTTGGAAACTCTGTCTTCACAATCAAAGTAATGGGAAGCTGTTGGTGGATTTCAGTGGGTGTGAGGGAAGATGACTATAATCAAATCTGGTGAAAACGAATGTTTTGACCACAGTGAGGAGAATGAGTTGGAAGAAGGCAAGGGCCAGTGTGGATAGGTCATGTGGCCACTGCCTAAGACCAATGGACAGATGATGGTATCTTTAATTGAGACATGATGTTGGCAATACAGAAAAGTGGTGAATTCCAAAGTATTGTATGATGCAAATTTTGTGCAATTTGGTGAAGCATGGGTAGGGTGGAGGAAGAGGGAGAGGATGAGGATGATGCCATGCAATCCGTGCTGGTGGTACCACTGACTACAACTGGAAACACCAGAAGGGAACAAAGCTCTCAGAGGGGGTTTCATGTTGGGTATATTGAATTGGAAGGAACTTTCACACCAACAAGAGGGGATGGAAACTACAGACCTGGAACTCAAAGGTCTGAGTAAGGTGTATTACTTTGTAAGCTATTTGCCCCTAGGTGGCAACTGAAGCCACAGGCAGAGTTGAGATTGTAGAATGAGAAGGAGCAAAGGCAGGAAGCCAGGGCACAGAGGAGCAGAAGATGAGGGCTTAGAATTGGAGCTGGACCAGGAAAAATGCCAGGATATTTTGTGAGAGAGAGAGGAGGGGGTGGGGCAGAGAAAAACAGCAATATGAAAGAAACATGTATTGGTTGCCTTGTCATACACGCCCCAACCAGGGAACAAAGCAGCAACCTGGGTATGAGCCCCAGCTGGGACTCGAACCCACAAAATTTCAGTCTACAGGTTGATGCTTCAACCAAGTGAGCCACGCCTGCAAGGGCCAAGGACAAGGCTTTAAGGACAAGTTCTCCACAAGAGAATTTACTTCACAAACTAATCATTCGGATTACCTGAACTAGAAGATAAAGGACAGTTTCCTTTTTCAAAATGGGCCACTTCTGTTTTTCTGAAAGTTGAGTGTTTATTCCAAGCCCATGACCATGGCAATGCAGTGCACTCAGATATAAACAGGTGGTCAACACACCTGTGGGGGCAAGACAGCAGCTAGTCTTAGGTTTTAGGACTGAAGTAAAGCAATAACTTAGAAGGCAGACTTCTACCACATGCAGGTAGAATGATAACACATCTGTGTTCCAAGCAAACTGACCTCTCCTTTGCTTTAAAAACAGATGTTCAAAAAAGACCATAAGGTATGTTTTCTGGGGAGAGCCAATGTTTTGTAATATGGAACTCATGGACTTTGTTACCTGATTTCCCAACCTATTGACGATTAACTGCACCCAATTGTAAAAGTTAAGGAACAGGCATATAGGTAGACATCGAGGACAATGGGTAACTAGAAACGTGGCATGAAGTGGGCACAAAGAGAAGTTGTACCAAGGCCTCAAGAAGCAGTGCTCTTCAGGGCCAGGGCCAGGACACACGACCCTTCTCACCCCAACGTCCCTTGGTGCCTTTTCTGTATTACAAGTCGGCGGAATGCTTTTGGGTCATCCTGATGAGCCTGTGGTAGAAGTATGTTAACTCTCCTCTTTAAAAGTGCAGACTGGTACAACCACTATGGAAAACAGGATGGAATTTTCTCAGAAAACTAAAAATGGAACTGCCTTTTGATCCAGCAATTGCACTGCTGGGACTATTTCCCAAGAACCCTGAAACACCATTCCAAAAGAACCTATGCACCCCGATGTTCATAGCAGCACAATTTACAATAGCCAAATGTTGGAAACAACCTAGGTGCCCATCAGTAAATGATTGGATCAAAAAACTA
>PVKM010022189.1:0-22016 GCA_004027735.1 Carollia perspicillata
CTCTGAGTGCAGTGCCTGCTGCTGGTAGGAACTCAGAGTTCCATTTCTTTTCACTTTTCTTCCAAGTGAGACTAGTTCAGTTGTCCTTGAATTGAGATCCGGGGACCCAGATTATTTAAATCAGAGTTTTGACACTTAAAAACCTCCCCTTTCTAGAGGTTAGTCTAAAAACTATTTTGACAGACTAAATGAAAAACAGTCTGTCAAAATAGTTACAGTACACATCAGTCAAGGTGCCTGTATGCATTTGGACAAAACTGATAAGGAAGAAAAGAATAAAAAGAACTCTCAGGTGTAGGAGACTTTTGGCAATACACCATTTCATTGTAAGAAGAGAATAAAGCAAAGCCTGTCTTATAGGATTGGACGCTATTCAGTCACAACCTTCCTAGAGTATGGTAGTAGATGCGTTCTGAAGAGTAGCTGGAAGCAGGAGCAACATGTATCTTCCTGCACTGGAGAGTGATTCATCCATCCCTCAGCCCACTCACCTCACAAATGTTTGAGTGCTCAGGGTATAGCAGGCAGCATGAGTCCAACAGTAAACAAGACACAGCTCTGCTCTGGTGGAGGAAGGAGAGGAAAGGGGATTAGAGATAATAAGGGCATATATATACATATATGTGTATATATAGGCATTTATGTATATGTGTGCATACACACATACATGATGTCATATATGGTGGTGATAAATGTAATAGCACATAAAAAGGTTAAGGGGCTAGTGTGTGTGTTTGTGTGTGTATACACACTCTTTTACGCAAAATGATATACAAAAGTCTCTTAGAGAGAGATTTGAATAGAGGCCTGAACGTAGTTGGGGAGGAAGTCTTGTGGGTCCCTGAGAGAATCATTCCCAAGGAGAATTGATAGCAAGCATGACAGGGCTAAGCAGCCTGGTTGGTGTATGTGAAGAAAGGCAGGAGAGCTAGGAGCACAGCAAGTGAGGGGGGAAAACAGGGGGACAGCACACCATGGCAAGATTTTGGCTTTGAATCCATGAGAGATGGGGATCCACGGGGCAGTTTTGATCATGTTCTCATTTGCCATTTAACAGGATGACTCTGGCTGCCACGGGAGAACAGACTGTTGAGGGGGCATGGACAGAAGCAGGAAGATTGGTTCAGGATTCTGTTACCACAGCTAGAGGAGAAGCTCAGTACTAGCTGTGAAGTTATGTTAATAAAATATACTTCCATATGGTACTCTTTTACATATAAAACATCTTTTCCTACTGTCAGCTGACTGCCACATTAAATTCAACCTGTTTCTCTTTGCTTATCCTTTTACTTCCCTATATACACACTACACTTCAGATGCAAAAGCTGAACCTAGAGTAATGGTAATGGGGGTGGTAATGAATAGGTGGAATTTAGATATACTTCAAAGGTGGAGCCGGAAGAAGTTGCTGATGGACTAGATGACGCGTATGACAGAAAGAGGAGCCGAGGATGACACGGAGGAACTGGGCCTGAGCAACTGGAAGGGTGGAAGAGACTAGAAAGGCTGAGAGTGGGGAAGATGTGGGAGATACTTCAATCTTTTTCGTTCTTTGAGAATCTTCTATTCCAATACAGTGTCTGGAAGGATCCTTTTAAGCTTATAAGCCATGGACTTCTAGTCCATGTGGTTTAGTTGATTGCTGAAGGCTGGGCTCCATGGGACACCAGAGACTTGTCGGGCATGAATTGTGTAAGGGAAGTTGGGAGGAGTATAAAACAAAAATTGCATCTATTTGGCTGCTTAGCCAAGGGCTAGCCCTGTTTATTAAAAACATTCCTGACTAACTATCTCCCTAGAGGCTTAAAGCTGGAGTAACAGCTGTAGGTGATTCCCGACTTGGCTACGGTTGCAATAGCCATTAAAACTCCAGAAAATGAATCTCAAGTCTTCCCAAGTTTTAGTTAGAAATAGCATAGAGCTGGGAGAGGGAAGGATTTAAAAGATTGTCATAGCTGGAAGAGATCTTAGCTAGAGTCCACATCAAGGCTCAGAGAGACATGAGAGTCAGACAGGTTTTATAACCACTGCAGGGTGGTGAAGAGTAACCAAGAAGGAACTAGAACCTGGGTCTCAGACTCCCAGTGCAGTGCTTTTCTGGCTGGATGATGCTGGAGGCATATGACAGTCCCAGGTATGCTCTGACTTACAGCAAATTATTTTTTATTCTTGGGAAACTAGAGCTCATAAAACCTTCAACACACACTACTTTTAATCCATGTATGAATCCCATGGCTTTACCTTGAGAAAGAAACTGGAGGTTGGCTGAGTTTGCTGTTCTACGTAAGTTAAAAAATGGCAATAACAGTCTTTGCTTTTCTTTAGGGATAAAATAGTATTTTCACATTCATGTAAAATTTCTCACCCAGGAAATGAGGGGTTGTAAGCTATAATGGTTGGATAAAGACCAGTATAATAAGTGATGTTACTATCATGAGTGTGGAGGCAATTAAAATTTATCTACAGACAACTACTGTAAAAATAAGTTTGTGGTATTTCAATTTTCTTGCCTTATCAGACTGGCAGCAGAAGGCAAGGTGGGTTGATTTGAATTCCAACCATCCCTTTCCTAATATTGAAGGAGGTGCCAAGGTGTAGTAAGAGGTCCAAATTGGACTAGTTGGTGGAAAAGTGGCGTGAGTTGTCAGTTCCTAAAAGATTGAGATTTGATTGTCTGTTTCCATTGAAATATTTTGAAAATTTAGGTGGAAGATTGTAAACAGCTCTGCAGTGGGGTCAAAGATTGTCTCTGATTACTGAAGAGTTATCACATCCACATGTCAACAACAGTCACTGCTCACCAATCCGCAGTCACACTCTTTGTGTCTGTGTGTGTATATCTGTAAAATCATGAAGAATGGGACTATCCAAACTTTTGGTGAAAGTTTGTCATTGTTTTACAAGTTATTATGCTTGATATCCAAGCATAACATTCAACTTGACTTTTAAGTTCATTGACTTTAGACCTTACTAAGATTTAGGGACCTACTCAGTTCTATCTAGACCAGTTGATTCATGCCTGATGGTTTTTTTTAAGTGAAAAGTTTTTCACATCCTTGTAGATTTCTTAAGATTTCTTACCCTGGTTTGTTCTAAAATGAAGTATCTTTTTTCATCCTGACTCATCATCCTGTGGTCTTCTGTCTTTGGTTTCTGAGATACTGATCCCCAAGGATCTGGGAAAAATATATCCTTCTTTGGAAACTGAAAGCTGTACCTCTGATTATTAAAGGCACTGAGCTATTTTTCTAGGAAGTGATGTGATACTGTTCTTTCCCGCCTTGACCTGGCAGCATCAGTGGAGAGAGTTCAATGAACTGCATAAAACAAGTTAAAATTTCAGTGATTTTATTTCCTATTAAATCTAGCTACACATTGTTCTTTATCTTTTCAGATTTATCTATTGTGCTAATTAATTTACCTCCTACTTTCCGTATGGGAGTACACAAAACCCCTGACCAACATTACACATTTTCCTAATGCTTTAGTTTCTTTCTGAGATATGGAAGGGGTTGTGGGATATGGAATTTTCACATCCCTTATATTAGTGATTCGTGTAAATATCTAAGAAAGCAACCTATCTTGTCAGCTTACAGTCTCCAGAGCAGGTGGCCCCGATGAATGCTCTAGGCGAGGCTGCTTGCTCCTGTATGTAGGGGAATCTTATCTCCAATTGATTAACTTTCAGTCAACACTGTGTTTTCTGTTAGGCTCAAGTTACCTTTCTCTTATGAGTTTTCTCTACATCAATGGTTTTTACATTAAAATATTTATTATATAACAATTCATATCTACAAAACAATGTGTAACATATGCAAATTCTGAAGAAAAATACTCATGAACATTCATGACTCTGCAGTCAGATTTAGAACTAGAACATTAGCAATACTACTGCATATGTGTATGTTCTCTCTCTTGCTTCTGGTAAACAATAACCACTGTCCTGAGGTTATATTGTTTATCAGTGCTATTCTTTCTTTCTTTTTTTTTTGGCAGTTTTTATATGTAACCTTAAAAAATGTTTTGTTGAATTTTGTTTGAGCTTTATTAAAATGCTATCATTCTCAGTATAGTCTTTGTAACTTGCTTTTGTCATTCAGCTTTGCAAGTCCTCAGTGTTCTCACATGTAATTTTTGATCACTTGTGTCCACTGTTGTATAATATTCCTTTGTGAGATTATACAAAAACATGTCTATTTCCTCTTGATGAATTTTTAGATTGTCTTTTTAAAAAAAATTATGGGCTTAGCTACCATGAACATTCTTATACATGCCTTTGGGGTGAATGTGGAATTGGTAGGTCACAGTGTGTGCCAATTTTTAACACTAGAAGATAATGTCCAATTATTTTCCAAAGTGATTGTGCAGTTTCCATAACTATCAGCACATACATAATGATTCCTTTTGATCCATATCCTTGCCAATACTTGTGTTGTTGGTTATAATTTTTGCTAATCTAAGGGGTATAAAATGGCTTGTTTTTAGTAACTAAGAAAATGCAAATTAAGATGCCAAAGAAGTTAGGAATTTGCCATAGGCATATTGATCATTTCTCCTTTGTTTTTGTGAAATAGCTGTTCAAGCCTGTTTTCTATTTTTCTAATTGGTTGTTTGTCTTCTCCTCCCTGATATGTAAGAGCTTTTATGTGTTTTAGTTACTTAGCCTTTGTTAATTGTATATGTCATCATTAATGTCTTCTGTTAGAGTTTGTGACTTAGCTTTTCACTTAAAAATTATTTATTGATTGTAGAGAGAGAGGAAGGAGTGGGGTGGGGGAGAGACTGTAAACAAGACACAGCTCTGCTCTGGTGGAGGAAGGAGAGGAAAGGGAATTAGAGATACTGAGCGCATATATATAGGTATATATACATATATAGGTATATATATGTGTGTGTGTGTGCATATATGCCTATATGTATATGTCACCATTAATGTCTTCTGTTAGAGTTTGTGAATCTTTCACAAAAGATTCACAAGCTCCGGTTTGCTGCTGCACCCATCCATGCACTCATTGGTTGATTCCCACATGTGCCCGGACCGGGGATGAACCCAAAACCCTGGCCTATCAGGACAGCACTCCAAGCAACTGAGCTTCCTGCCCAGGGTTTTTTTTTTGATGAATGAAGTCCTTAATTTTAATATGACTAAACATATTAATCATTTTTTCACGGTTAGTGCATTTTATGCCTTAAGATAACTTCCCCTAATCTGAGGTTATAAAGATATTCTCTGATATTTTCTTCTAAAAGTCTTAAAATTTTGCCATTTACTATGGTGTTCTTAATCCATCTGAGATTGATTTTTATATGTAGTATGAGGCAAGAGATACAGTTACATTGTGTTTTCCTGAGGGAGAATCATTTCTCTCAGCATTATTTACTAAGTAGCTCCTTCCTTTCCCCAATACTCTACAAAGTAACATAACATTTCAAATTTCTATATTCATGTCTGCTTGCCTCAGAAATCTTAGTTCTATCTTGAAAAAAATGCTTAAAAATGAACAAAATCTTGTTATAATTTGGTTTCTAATTTTATTAAGCTCAATTTTACTAAGCTTAATTTTATTAAGCTTTTTTTCCCTGCAAAGTTGAGATCATATGGTTTATATCTAGCAGTCTGTTAATGTGGTAATGAAATTTATAGACTCTATTAAACCACCCTTAAATTCGTAGGATAATCCTAACTCAGTCATGATGTTATATATATTTTTTAAATGCTAGGTTTAGCCTGCTAATATTGTGTCCACCATTTTTGCATCTTGTTTCTGAGTGAAATTTGCCTGTAACTCTTTTTAAAGCCACCCTTTTCTGGTTTTGGCATCAAAGTTGTATTTGCACTGAGAATGCACTAGGGAGTGTTCTTCTTTTTTCTTCTCTAGAAGAGCTTGAGATGATTTGTTCTTTGGAAGTTTCATAGAATTCGCTTTAAAAATATTTTTTTGTTTTCGTTTGTTTTGGTTGAACATTTTAAACTACTAATTACATTTCTTTTTAAAATTAATTTTGTTCAGCTACAGTTGCCCCACCTTTCCCCCCATTGTTCTCCTGTCCCATCTCCTCCCCTCTACGCTCCCACAGTCTCCACTCTATTGTTCTTCCCATGTGCTCTCTATTCTGTTCCTTGACTTGCCTTTCCCCTTCCCTCCCCGTTATCCCTCTCCCTTCCCCTCTGGTCACTGTCATTTTGTTCTTTATTTCCACATCTCTGATTCTATTTTGCTTGCTTGTTTGTTTTGTTAAATTCCACTTACAGGTGAGATCATATTGTATTTGTCTTTCCCTACCTGGCTTATTTCACTCAGCATAATGCTCTCCAGTTCAATCCATGCTGTTGCAAAGGGTAGAAGCTCCTTCTTTCTTAGTATTCTCAGCTGCATAGTATTCCATCATGTAAATGTACCACAGCTTTTTGATCCATTCATTTACTGATGGGCACTTAGGCTGTTTCCAGCACTTTGGCTATTGCAGATAACACTGCTGTGAACATTAGGGTGCATAGGTTCTTTTGCATTGGTGTTTCAGGATTCTTAGGCTATAATCCCAGAACTGGGATCACTGGATCAAAAGGCAATGCCATCTTTAGTTTTTTAAGGAAATTCCATACTGTTTTCCACAGTGTCTACACCAATCTACATTTCCCCCAACAGTATACCAGGGTTCCCTTTTCTCCACAACCTTGTCAGCACTTGTTGTTTGTTGATTTGTTTATGATGACCATTTTGACTGGTGTGAAGTGGTATCTCATTGTGGTTTTAATTTGCATCTCTATGATATCTAGTGATGTTGGGCAGTTTTTCATGTCAGTGGGCCCTCTGTATGTCCTCTTTGGAGAAGTGTCTGTTCAGATCCTTTGCCTATTTTTTAATCGGATTGTTCATCTTTCTGGCACTGAGTTGTATGAGTACTTTATATATTTTGGAGAGCAAACCCTTGTCTGAGGTATCACTGGCAAATATGTTTTCCCATACAGTCATTTTCCGTTTCATTTGGTTGATGTTTTCTTTCGCTGTGCAGAAGTTTTTTAATTTGATGTAGTCCCACTGTTCTTTCCTTTATATCCTTTGCTCTAGGGGATGTATTGGTGAAAATATTGCTGCATGGGATATCTGAAATTTTCCTGCCTATGTTTTCCTGTAGGACTTTTATGGTGTCATGACTGACATTTAAGTCTTTTTTCCATCTTGAGTTTATTATGGTGTATGGTATAAGTTGGTGGCCTAGTTTTAATTTTTTAACATGTATTTATCCAAATCTCCCAACACCATTTATTGATGAAGCTATTTTTACTACATTTTATGTTCCTGTCTCCTTTGTCAAATATTAATTGATGATGAAAGTGTGAATTTATTTCTGGGCTCTCCATTCTGTTTCATTGGTCTGTGTGGCTGTTCTTATGCCCGTACCAGACCGTTTTGATTATAGTGGCCTTGTGGTATAGTTTGATATCAGGTATTGTGATTCCTTCTACTTTGTTCTTCTTTCTCAAAATTGCTGAGGCTCTTTGGGTCATTTATGGTTCCATATAAATTTTTCAAGTATTTTTTCTACATCTGTAAAATAGGTTATTGGCATTTTAATAGGGATTGCATTGAATCTGTAGATTGCTTTGGGTCATATGGACATTTTAATGATATTAATTCTTCCAATCCATGAACATAGTATATTCTTCCATTTATTTGTGTCTTCCTTTATTTTCTTTCTTCAGTGTTGTATAGTTTTCTGAGTACAGGTCTTTTACCCCTTCAGTTAAGTTTATTTCTAAGTATTTTATTTTTCTTGTTGCTATAGTAAATGGTATTTTTTTCCTAATTTCTATAGGGCCCTCAACCCTTGCCTTCCTCTCGTCCCTCTCCCATGCCACTGACTGCCAACAACTGCCAGTATGGGCCCAACGCTCCAGCACCATCCATTTCCAGGGCTAGTTGATTTGGCAGGTGAGTTGTTATACACTCCTTAGCAGATTTTGATATCCATGGCCACCATCCTGCTTAAATGTCTGTATTGGTTATAGTATATTTAGACTTCCTATAATTGATGCAGTTTAAGTTCTTCGTTTCCCTAGGGAAAACTCCCTTTTAGAATCTCTGGTTTCAAGTAGGAATCTTAGATTCAGTTTCCCAGTCTTGTCACTGTCTGACGTTCCATCACAAAGGTAATATTTGGGTTAGCATTGGCATTGTGGACCATATTGTTGATTTAGGGGATTTGCCCTCAGGACAATTTACATTTTATTATACAAAACTTAACTATTCAGCTGCTTGCTCAGACTGTTTTCAGAAACATCTGGGAAGATTCTGATTTTGGTTCGTCTGATTTGTGAATTTTCCAGTTACAGAAGGAGATCCTTCCCCAATCTACCCCCACCCCCACCGCAGGGAAAACGTGTGCTACTTGGCTGGTGATGGAAACTCCTCCCCCTTTTCTACAGCTCCTGAGATACTGCCCTAACTCTAAATACCTCATGAGGTAAAAGGCAGTATATGGCATATACATGCATGCAGATACTCAGTGGTTGTGAGGAAATGATTTCCTTCACTATAGACACAATAAATTGATATTTATATAAAATCAGGGCTTCCGAACTGAATTGGCATTTTGTGTATCTGAAATATATCTGTGCTGCTCAACTGCTGTATTTGTCAACAATTACCACAGAGAAAGTCTAGTAGATATTTCAAGTGTCACACATTTATCACACCTTCTGCATGCTTCTCATTTTATTAGCAATCTACTGGAGTTAAAGAAAGATTCAACAATAAAGCAAGTTCATGTTTTCGAGGAGCTACAGTGAGGCTGCCAAAAGCTTGGTTGGATTAGCTATTTTCCTCATAATCAATTTGTCCTTGCAAATTTTAGCAAGTGCCAGAAACTGAGCAGTGACGCGATCTGCCCGGCTAAAAGGCATGGTGGTAGGCTGTGCTCAGAAGAGGCTGAGTGGAGCTGTTGCTGGGGAAGACGTAGGGAGATTAGTGAGATCTAGTGACTAAACTTTTCCTACCCTACTCTACCTCACCTGCCTTGTTCCAGGCCCCAAACTACTATTTTTGATGGTATCTTGCCAGCACAACTCATTTTGAATTTACAGGAAATGCTTCTTTTAGAAGGCTAGATGGCTAGCTAATTGTCCTATACCTTCTGAAACAGAAACAGTGTGACAGTTGATAAAAATTATTCTCTTTCTCATCTGTGTAATTGTATACTAGGTTTTCTACAGCCTTAGGAGTGGTGGAATAGTAGGGGTGCTTTAGAGTAGGAGTTGGCAGCTTTTTCTGTACAAAGCCAGACAGAAAATATTTGAGCATTTGGGGGCCATATGGTCTCTGTGGTAACCACTCATCTCTGCTGCAAAAGCAGCCACAGACATAAGGGCAGCATGTAAACAAGCAGGCGTGCTGTGCGCCAATACAATTTTATTTACAGAAATAGGCAGTGGGCCAGCCCTGGCTCATAAGGCACACTTTGCCAACCCCATTTTGGAGGCACTGTTTTAAAGGGGCTTTCTCAAGCCTTGTTGCAATCATTCGTTTGTGACCATTTATCTAAAGCAGGATTTCTCAACCAAGGCACTATTGAAATTTTAGGCTGCTTGATTCTCTGATGAAAGGGGTTGTCCTGTGTAGAATGTTTAGTAACATTTCTAGCTTCTGCCGACTAGAATTGTGATAACCCAAATGGCTTCAAATCTCATTAAATGTCTCCTTCGTGCAAAATTGTTCCCCATAGAAAATTGCTGATGTGATGTGATGAGGATGGCAGGTCACATTTGGGAAATGTAAATTGTTAAGTTCTCTGAACATAGAGCGAAGGAGGGAGTAACAGAGAGAGAGAGGCCAAGAGGTAGTAAGGGCAAAGATCATTCAGGGCCATTCAGACTGCCTTTTGAATGCAACTCAATGCCGTTGAAGGGTCTTCCAGAGAAGGGTATGGTGGCATGTCCTATGTTCTTGCATAGAAAATGGGTTAAGCAGTACAAGATTGAGGCAGAGAGGTGAATAAGAAAGCATGGCTCCCACGATTTTGACTGGTACATCTTAAACAATGTTGATTTTTCTGGGCATTAGCAAATCCTCATAAAGTTCATGTAATGCTAACTGAATCTATGAAAGACTAATTAGTGCCATAAAGTCAACCTGTAATTTATTAAAGATGTACTAGATTTTAAAATCAAGTTATCTTAGAACACTTATTTCCTTCTTGTTGGGAAAATTACTTTAGAAAACCAAACCACCAAGGAGACTTCTCAGCTGTGACTATAGAGTAAGAGCATGGTGATGACCTTCACTATGGAGTGTGTTCAACAAACTATTGTAGCTAAATGCCAATAGGCCGTCTCCACTTCAGGGATCAAGAACAGAGTGTCAGCCCTGGCTAGTGTGGCTCAGTGGGATGAGTGCCTGCCTGCAAACCAAAAGGCTGCCAGTTCAATTCCTAGTCAGGGCACGTGCCTGGGTTGCACGTTTGATCTTGGTTGGGGCACATGTGAGAGACAACCAATTGATATTTTTCTTCCATATTGATGTTTCTCTGCCTCTCTTTCTCCCTCTCTCTAGAAAGTAAATACAATCTTTAAAAAAAAAATTGAGTGTCAAATTCGAAGGAACCTGAATGTTCAATGTTTACTGAATACATTTACAACACCATTCACAAATGGTTATATCACCTCCCTTTCAGCAATTCTGACTGTGACTTGGCTCCCAAAATTGCTCAGGACATATTTTAGTCTGTAATTATTAGACAGCTCTCTTGTTTTTCACTTCCACAAGATATTAGGTATTTAATGTTTCTTTCCAAAGACCTGGAATACTTGCATTGAATGAGTGTCCTCTTCCCTGGACAGTCTTGGTAATGTAGACAAATTCTTATTCTCCAACTTTGCTGTTTCATTCTCCCTTTAATTCCAGTTATTATCGCAACTGCAATACTTGATCATATTCTCTAATGTCTCCACTCTTCCGGCGTCATGGTAGGTAGTGGGGATACAAAGGTGATGAGACAGAGATTCTGCCCTCAAGGAGCTCACAGTTTCATGGGAGAAGGGGATTCTCCATGGGAGTGGATTCAGATATTAAAATAAAAGAATGTACCCTTGTTCTAATTTATATGGTGTGACACATTCTCAGTGTTGAGGGAGAAACATGAAAACTACATACCTAATCACTGTCTAAAATTGAACTTTTCCTTAAAAAATTATTTAAGGGTGATTTTTTGCAACAGGAACTATGTTTTGGGCCTTTTGGTTCTCCTCTTGGCTGATAGTGACTCCAACTTTACTTCTTTAATAAACACCCTGTTGATTCCAACTGTACTTTCTGCACAGCTGTTCTGTTTGGGTAAGTTTATTTCTTACTGACAAGAGTCCAAATTTGACAAAATATACAAGTTATAGAGGTGCTTCAGGTGCTTGTATAGAAAAGGTGGTCACTCCAACCATCAACCTCCACTAGAGAGAGAACACTTTCTTGATAACTTAACCCTCTAAATACCCAGAAGTGCGGCACTGGGTGATTTCAGAATATACTAACAAACTTGGAGATAAGCTTAAAGACTGAACAATAGCTTTGATTTCTTGTGTAATAGTTCAGTACTTTTCTATGTGCTTAACATCATACCATGAACCTCATCACCCACATTTTGAAAATCCAATGTAAGTAGCAGAAACACCCTCCTTTAGGTGCGCTTTCATGGACGTTCGCCTAAGCGTTTGTGAATCTTCCAGTAAAAATAGTAAGTGAAGTGCTGCAAACTGAAGACCGGATAGGAGTTACGAGATTTTTTTTCCTTTCTCTCACCATCTGCACATAATTTGCTGATAGCGTGATATTTTGGATTAAATTTAGTAAATTTGGTAAACTTTAAGAGAAACCAAGGTGAGAGCTTTTTTTAATGTTTTAGTTAAAACATTTTTTAGTTTTTTAGGATCATTTAAACTAGTATTTAATGGAAATATATCCTGGACTCTAAAGGCACAGAAATGTTACAAAATTTAGTTTTGTAAATGTAAGTGTTCTAGATTTTTGAGGTCTGAGCAAGTAGTTGTTCATCTCCTGGGAGGCATTTTATTTGACCTTAACGAAATAGAAGTATAAATTGGGAAAGTCACTTAGCTTTGCACATTTAAACATACTCTTCCTCTCTAAACTGTAAAAATGGTGTTTGTTGCACTAAAACAAAAAAGAAACTGCTCTTTTTTTCCTAGTAAGAATTCCAGGAAAAGCAAAAATACTCGTTAAAACACTTAATCCTTCTTTTCTAAGTGACTCACAGTTTCCTTTTTGCTCCTGACAAACTAAGTATCTTTGTATCTGTGCATCAGCCTGCCTAAGGCTTTGTCTCCTTCTGTCACCTAGAGACAGGACCATGGGGACACTTCTAAGAGTCAGCTAAGGAGAATGCACATACTTATAACCCACACCTGTTAGTCTCCTATCTTTTCCAGAAGAGTTTCTTATTTAGTTTTAGACTGAGAGCCTTTGTGAAGGACTCCAGAATATTTGAATATTTCCTGCTTCGTTTGCAACCCAGAGCCAAAAGTATAGCCCCAGTTTCTTCCAAGATGTTTTATGAGGAAAGAATCATGCGCTCCACAATCATTCTTAAAGATGCCTCAGGTTTCACACTTTGGGGATAGAGGAGGAAAGTACATTTTTGCCTGGCATTTCAAGTCCAATTTGTAGTTCAAATAGCTACAGTGGTCCAAGAGTGGGGGAAGGCTGCACACACACTTACACACACTCCAGCAGTGACAAATGACTATATAGAGAGCACAGTTCTTCCTGGTCTTTGCTCCGTTTCTATATGACAGAGGCTGGGGACTACGAATCTTATTTCTCTGTAGTTGTATAGTGTGCAATGCAACAGAAGGAGAATGGGTGGTAGCTCCTTGTTCAACAAACGATTACTGAATGTTTTCAAAGGACTGGCTGTCAGGCTTTCCTATAATGACCACCATCAGCCCCTCTGTTCAGAATGAGGTCTACTTAGGCAGCACCCGTCTGTGTAGTCTCTAAAGTAGATCACTCTCACCTAACCTAGGACAATGTATAAATTGTAATTTAGCCTATATGATTGATATGTGTGCCACTACTGGTTGATGCTTTTCTTGTATCTTGTTGTGTTGAATGTGTGAGCTACCACTGTATGTTATGATGTGGCTTATATGTTATGAATAACTCACTTGGGTGAGAAGAATGAGAGACCTGATTATCTACTATGTTAACATTTAATCTCTCCTAGATCCACTGATATACATATACCAGGTATTTATTGAGATGATTGTGAATAGGAAAAAAATATTTGTAGAAAAATTTTTCATCGTCTTAGTCCACTCAGGCTGCTGTAACAAAATACCAGAGATGGGTAGTTAATAGACGCCACGAATTTATTTCTTACAGTTCTGGAGGCTAGAAGTCCAAAATCAGGGTGTCAGCATAGTTGGCTGAGGGCCCTTTTCTGGGTTACAGACTTCTCTTTGTATCCTCATGTGGTGGAAGGGGCTCAAAATCTCTCTGTAACCATTTTTATAAGGGCACTAATTCCATTTATGAGGGTAGTACCTTATGGCGTAAGTACCTCACAAAGACCCTACCACCTATTACTATCATCTTTAGAAGTTAGGATTTCTAAATATGAATTTGGGGGAACACACTCAGCCCAAATCAGTCATTGCACAAGAAGAACCTGCTTATCATAAATATTGAAACTATGAAAAAATAAAAAAACTGTTTCTACAAAGTTCTACCACATTTGTGCCTCAATTTCTATAACAAACCTCTTTTTTATGTATTGTGTTGTTTCATGCTATTGTAATTTCTTTTTTACTTTTTATATAAAGATGTTTTTTCATGATCTTTATATTTTGGATTCTTACTTTGGCATATGTTTCCCAATGTGAATTATTAAGTGATAGGGTATAAACAATTTTACATCTCTGAGAGCTATTGTTAGAGAAGCATTAAGAGTTCTATCTTAGTAGGGATGAGTTGGTTTCATTGGTTTAGGTGAAACCCAGTGACAGGGACATGGTACATTTAAGATGGTGAGATTATTGCATAGATAGACCTTAACACACTCTGTGTACATATACAGCAATGCCTATATACTAGATTTCCTCAGGTAGAAGCAACAATGCGTTTAAAAATATTTTAATTAAATCCCCATGTTTTTCTTTACTGCTTTGTCTTTTTAACCATTTAACCTCTCAAAGCTAAAGTAGTTTAATAATTGCATTTTCCTTATGTTCTTCGAACCATCTTATCATAGTGATTTTAAAATAATTCACTTCTTTGGGGAAATTTGCAAAGATGTTCACATCCTAATCTCCACAGAATGTGAATATGTTAGGCTACATGACAGAGGAGAATTGAGGTTGCAGACAGAATTCAGCTTGCTAGTTAATTGATCTTAAAATAGGAAGATTGTTCTTAATTATCCAGTGGACCTAATGTGGTCACAGAGACCCTTAAAAGTTGAAGAAGGAGGCTGAAGACAAGTTAGAGAAAGACACGTGGTGATGAAAGCAAGGTGACAGAGTTGCTGTGCTGCTGACTTTGAAGATGCGGCAAAGGGACCACAGGCCAAAGAATGAAGGCTTTAGAAGCTAGAAACGGCAAGGAAATGGATGCTCTCCTAGAGCCTCCAGAAAGGGATGTGATAGCGCCAACACCTCGATTTTAGTCCAGCGAGATACACGTCAGACTCCTGAACTATCCAGATCTACAGGATATTAAATTTGTGTTGTTTTTAGCCACTAAATTCATGGTGATTTTTAATGGCAGCCATACAAAACTAAAACAGATAGTCATCCTTTCTAAGTAGAGTTAAACTATGTTTATTTGTCACTGAATTTTCCATTTTCCATCATTTTAATTTGACCTTTCATTTATTGATTAATCAAACTGCCATTATGAGGAAGTAAATATTCTTATTTTGTCAGCATCTAAGACTTGCTTGCCAAGATCTGTTTCAGTAGGTGCACAGAAAAATAAACTGTGCTGTATCCAGAAAATGGAATATTTAGCGCTAAAAGAGCTGTCAAGCCACCAAAAGACATGGAAATATTGTGAAGAGGCTACCTAGTGAATGAATCCAACTATATGACATTCTAGAAAAGGCAAGACTATGGAAACAAACAAAATCAGTGTTTTCTGGAACTCCTGCTGATCCTTTAATACCCACCAGAAACTAACACCTTTAGGAAGCCTTTTCTACCCGACCAGTCTAGGTAAGGATAGAGGCTCTCTTAGGATTTCCATATGTAGTTGTGTTTACCACGATCCCTAAGACTAAGCACACTATTTAGTAACTGTTGAATTCCTTTTCTTCATTCCCTAAATGTTTAGGTGTTACTCTCGAGCAAGGAATGACATCTTCTTTGTGGGCCTAATGCTTCACAGTATCTGGCATACATTGGGCTCTCCATAAGTATTGGTCCATCACGAGGTGTGCCCTGAGTGTATCCAGCTGTGTGATATGAAAAATAGAGACATTTATTGAAGATAAAAGATATAAGAAACACTGCACATAAGACAATGATGCCTCAGTCCCCTTCAAATTAGGTACCTTGGGACCTCACACAGTTCTCCCAATCAACATCAGCTGCCTCCTTATAGCTGCCTCGTTGTATTTTCCTGAATCTCATCAGTGATCTAAAATCTCTTCCCTTCCAAAGGTGATTTTGGTTTGGTGAAAGGTCAGAAGTCACAGGGCACCAAATCTGGGCTGTAGGCGAGCTGAGTCATCTTGATGATTTGATGTTTCACCTAAAAACTCTGTACAAGATGTGATGCATGAGTGGGCATGTGGTTGTGAAGAAGCTGCCAATCACCAGTTGCCCATAGCTGCAGCTTTCTGAATCACCCAAATAGTTTCCATGAAAGAATGCTCAAGCTTAATGCAAAATTTGATGCAGATTTGTCACTCTACTTGCTCACTCATTTTTAATGTGACAGCCACACAGTACACATGCTCATTCAATGGCATCTACCACCCCTACAGAATAGTGCAGTGAAGTCATCATTATTCACGCATGTGCATTCCAGTCCACGCTTCTTGGCTGCCAGGTTACATTGATGTCATGCAAACCATTCTTGTTATATTAACAATGCCTGACTTTTTCCAGAAAGACCTCATAAATGCAAGACATAAGTCTATACAACTTATCACTAAAGAAAGTTCTGCTTTTTTTTAAACAGAAGATCCATATTTTATTTGTAATTGTAGCTGAGGTACTTTTTAAATTAAGAGTATTTTTTAGAGCAGTCTTGGGTTTACAGCAAAATTGAAAGAAAAGTACAGAGACTTCCTACATACCTCCTGCCCCCACACGTGCATGACCTCCCTTATTGTCAACATCTCTCACCAGAGTGCTGAATTTTTTTGCAGTTGATATAGTACACTGACACATCATAATTGCCCAAAGTCCATAGTTTGAATTAGGTTTCACTATTGGTCTTGTACATTTTATGGGTTTGGACATGTGTATAATGACATGTATTCACCATCATTATAGTGTCATACAAAGTGTTTTCACTGCTCTAAAAATCCTGTCTCTGCCTATTCATCTCTCCATTCTCTGCACCCACAAAACCTGGCAACCACTGTTTTTTTCACTGTCTCCACAGTTTTGCCTTTTCCAGAAAGTTATGTAATTGGAATAATACAACCTGTATCCTTTCAGATGGGTTTCTTTTACTTAGTAATATGCATTTAAGGTTCATTCATATCTTCCCATAACTCAATAGCCCATTTGTATTTTAGCACTGAATAATATTCTACCGTCTGGATGTACCTACCAGTTTATCCATCCATCTACTGAAAAAAATCTTGATTTGTTTTGAGTTTTGGCAGTTATGAATAAAGCTGCTGTAAACATCTCTGCAGGGTTTTGTGTAAACATACATTTTCAGGTCTTTTGGGTGAGTACCAAGGAGCTTAACCGTTGGATGATATGGTAAGTATGCTTAGTTTTGTAAGAAAATAACTCTCCTCGAAAATGATTGTACCATTTGTATTCCTGCCACTAGTGAATGAGAGTTCCTGTTGCTCCACATCCCTGCTAGAATTTGATGTTGTCAGTGTTCTAGATTTTGGCCATCCTGAGAGGTATTTCTGTGATTCATTTTAAATTAATTTTTGTGAAGAGTATAAGGCTTGCATCTAGATGTTTTTTTTTTTTTGTATGCAGATGCTCAGTTTTTTTTGGAGCTACTCATTATAAAGACTATTTTTGCTCCATTATATTGCTTTTGTTGCTTTGTCAAAGATCAGTTGACTATATTTCTGTGGGTCTATTTCTGGATTCTCTATTCTGTTTCATTGATCTACTGTTATTCTTTTGCCAATACCACCCTATCTTGATTACTCAGGCTTTATAGTGAATCTTAGTATATGTGCTGCTGAAGCAATCACTATAGTGAATCTTAAAGTTGAGTAGAGTCAGTCCTCCAACTTTGTTCTTTTTCAATATTGTGTGGCTAATCTGGGTCTTTTACCTCGCTGTATCAGCTTTAGAATTAACATGTTGATATTCACAAAATAACCGGTGGGATTTTGATTAGGATTGTGTTGAATTTATAGATCAAGTCATCTTGCCAATAGGGTACCCAGGTCTTAGACTGGTGTCTGCGTTTGTTTGACAGGGTTGGTCAATATAGCACATCTTGCACTGGCAGATAAGTGGGGTCATTTGAAGTGAGTGATTCCAGTCTTCTGGGACTAACTTAGAGCCCTGTCAACATTATCTCATGTGATTAACATTCTTTGACATAATTTAACGTATTTCCTGGGCAGTGGTGCAGGGAATGAGGCATTTCGCAAGTCAAAGTCTACCAATTTTCTGTCCAGGCAGTGAGAGCTGATGATACATAAGTAAGAAGTTGCCACATCTCATCTCATGGACTCTATGTCAGATCCTCCCTGTTGCTTTCTCCATGTCTTTGTGTTCAAGCCTTATTCCTAGAATTAATGTCAGATGTTTGTGATGAATCATATAATTTCAAGGAAGGCTATTTCTTTTTACTTCAATAAGGAGAAGTGGAGAGTAAAAGGGGAAGTTTTCAGCAGTTTCCTGGGATAGTAATTGAGAAGGTATTCCTGAAGGATTCTAATCTCTTGCTTCCCTAGGTCCGAGATCCTGCTTGTTGTTATATGAATAGCCTGTGGCCTCAGGGAAACTGGTATCACCTTGTCAAGTGGGACCATGAAAAGCTGAAGCTCAGGTTTGTCTTGGTCCAGAGGCAGTCTTGAATTGGAGGTGACTTCGGGGTGCTAAAATGGTTCCTTGCTCCTGTTCCCTGTTTCCTTAAATTCTTGTGGCTAAGGCTAGAAGAAGAAGAGTTAGCTGAAAACAAGCTAGAAAGAAAAAATAATTAGATGAATGAGTGTATTTAAAAGAGAAGGTGGTGTAAAAGTAGGGCCCTCTGTATACTTTAATGGCCTCTAGGATTAGCCCAGGCCTCCATGCCACTCAAATCCTTAGGATGGTGTTGATTTCAACATCCTGCATATCTTTCCATATTCTCCCCACTCCTCCCAAGAAGCCAGTCTTCTCTTTCTCCACCCTAAAATCTGTCCAGAACGTCTTCATGAACTCTAAGGTATAATGGCTGGGTAATATACTATCTCATAATGTTACCCCTCTAAAGGATCTTTACATTTTTTTCTTCAGCCTAAAGAATTCTCTGAAATATAATTTTAGATATAAGATAGTGAACAAGAGGGGAAATCTTGTGATTTAAACCCTCTAGAGATTATGATACATACTAAAGTTTATGAAACCCTGAGCTACATAATTAACTATACTCTGTTTCTCTGGCAAGTCTCTTAGACTGTTTAAGTATGCCTTTTCATCTCAAACTGTCTTAGGGTTATTAATGAGGATCAGAGAATGTGAACATGTATTGTTTGGGAAACCAAAATTTGAGTTCTCCCAGGGGAATACTAGGGAAATAATTAGATCATCTAAGTTTTAATTATTTCCTGAGTAGCTTTTGCAAGTGCTGGTGTAAGAGAGATCATCTCTTCTAGAAATAAACTGGGAGAAAAGTTTTAGAAAAAATGATGAACATACAATAATCGTAACTCCCTTTTACCAAAATCACCATCACTATCATCATCATTATCATCCTAATTAGATACATGCTAAATCCAGGTGGTCCCAATCTGGCCAATATTTTTCTATTAGTTTCTGGTTCTAATTATCATAGAATCCTAATTACAGAGTATTCTACTCAACGATATCAGAATATATATTCTTTTCGATGTCACAAAAATCAACCATATTTAGATCATGAAACAATTCTCAATGCATACAAAAGGATTCAGTTCATTTAAAGTATATTTCTCAATCACAATGGAATTAATCACAATGGAATCACAATGGAATTTGTAGAGTTAATCACAAAACAATCCCTCGAAAATTCCCCAGATATTGGAGACAAACAACATACTACTTCTAAATAATACATGAGCAAAGAAAAAAAGGGAATTAGAAATATTTTTAATGGAGTGAAATGAAAATACAACATTTCTAAATTTTGGTTGATCAGGAGAAGAGAGAAAAGACATAAGTCAATATCAGTAATGGGAAAGTGACATAATGGTGGATTCCACAGATATTCCAATGATGATAAGGTAATATTATGAATGACTTTATGTCAGCACATTTCACCACTTAGATTAAAAGATCAAATTCTTTCAAAGACACACTCACAAACCTGATTCATGAAGAAATAGAGAATCTGAATATATCTGTATCTACCTATTAAAGGAATTTAAATATTTTGTAAAACAAAACTTCCAAGCTCCCTTCTAAACAATACAACACAAAATAAAACAAAACAAAAATCTTCCCACAGAGAAAAATCCAAGCCCACATGGCTTCTTCACAGGCAAATTTTACCAAAAGTTTTAGGGAAAACTAATACCAATTTCACACAAACATTTTAGAATATAAAAAAGAGAAGATAATACTTCCAAACTCATCCTGTGACACAGCACTATTCTGACACCAAAACTTGACAAAGATGTTACATATGTGTTCACAGATTACATATGAAAATTACAGACTGTTTTTGTTCATGAATATAGATGCAAATATTCTCAACAAAATTTCAGCAGGTTAAATCCAAAAATATATAAAAAGGATAGTAAATTATGACCAGGTGGATTTTGTCTAAGGAATGTAAGTTTTATTTAACATTCAAACATCAATTGATGAAATTTACCTTATTAACAAACTAAAAACAAAAAAAAATCATTCAAGTGGTCTGACATGCAAGTGTTGGCAAAGATGTGGAAGAAGTGGAACGTTTATAGATTGTTGGTGTGAATTTAAAATTGTACATCCACTTTGGAAAAGAGTTTGGCAGTTTCTTAAACATTTAAACAAATACCTACTACATAATCTAGCTACTCCACTTGTAGGTATTTGCCCAAGTGAAATAAAATTATGCATCCATATAAAGACATGTAAGCAAATGTTCATAGCAGGCTTCTTTGCTAAAATTGGCAGTAGCCCAAATGTCGATCAACAAGTGAATGAATAAACAAACTATGGACTTACTGCCAAGATGGAGGCGTAGGTGGAAATATTGTGCCTCCTCACACAACCAAAATTAAGGACAACAAAGATTTAGAAACAATAACACAATCAGAGCAGACAGAAAAATTGAACTATGGAAGTCCAACAACCATTCAACCAGACCGGTAAGAGGGGTGGAGTGGGCGGTCAGTGGAGAGGGGAACTTGGCAGGAAAAGGCAGTGGCTGGCAGACCTGGGAGCACAGCTGACCCCAAACACAGGGAGGAAATGAGCAGGGCGGTTGGCAGAAGGTGGTCACACATTCATGCAGAAAAACTAGGCAAGAACGGGCAGTGAGAAGGACTGTGCAGCCCAGGGCCCCAGCAAAGGGGAATAAAACCTAAAAACACCGATTGAAGAGGTGCCAGGAGAGACTCCCAGCCTCACAGGAGAGGTCATTGGGGAGACCCGAAGGGTCCTGGAGTGTGCATAGGCCGCCCACCTGGGAACCACTGCCAGGGGGGGCCAGTTTGCTTGTGGGAAGCAGCAGAGGGGATGCAAATCCCAGAGAGAGTGGAATAGATGCCATTGTTCCCTCTCTGACCCCCACCCCCACGTACAGTGTCACAACCCAGCAATGTGGGTTGCCCCGCCCCGGTGAACACCTAAGGCTCTGCCACCCATACATAACAGGCACCACCTGACAAAAAATGACTCAAACAGAGAATAACCAAAAGCCCCAGAACCAATACTTTCAAGCAACCAAGAGAGAGCCAACCTATCAGATACACAGTTCAAAGCACTGGTGATCAGGATGCTCACAGAACTGGTTGATTTTGGTCACAAATTAGATGAACAAATGAAGGCTACACTAAGTGAAATGAAGGAAAATGCACAGGGAACCAATGGTGATGGGAAAAAAACTGGGACTCAAATCAATGGAGTGGACCAGAAGGAAGAAAGAAACAACCCAACAGAAAAGAATGAAGAAACAAGAATTCAAAAAAAATGAGGAGAAGCTTAGGAACCTCCAGGACATCTTTAAATGTTCCAACATCCAAATTATAGGGGTACCAGAAGGGGAAGAGGAAGAGCAACAAGTGGAAAACCTATGTGAACAAATAGTAAAGGAGAACTTCCCCAATCTGGCAAAGGAAATAGACTTCCAGGAAGTCCAGGAAGCTCAGAGAGTCCCAAAGTAGGTAGACCCAAGGAGGAACACACCAAGGCACATCATAATTACATTACCCAAGATTAAAATGAAGGAGAGAATTCTAGAAGCAGCAAGAGATAAGGGGGCAGTTACCTACAAAGGAGTTCCCATCAGACTGTCAGCTGATTTCTCAAAAGAGACCTTACAGGCAAGAAGGGGCTGGAAAGAAGTATTCCAAGTCATGAAAGGCAAGGACCTACATCCAAGACTGCTCTATCCAGCAAAACTTTCATTCAGAATGGATGGGCAGATAAAGTGCTTCTCAGATAAGATCAAGTTCAAGGA
>PVKM010022190.1:0-22027 GCA_004027735.1 Carollia perspicillata
ATATAAAAGTATATGTGCTATAAAAGTGTAGCACATAAAATTATGCACAGTACATAATACTTGATAATGACAATAAATGGCTACATGACTGATTTGCATAATTACCAAACTGTATTTTTATCATTGTTTTAGAGTGTATTCCTTCTATTTATAAAAAGTTTGCTCTAAAGTGATATGCATGGTGTATGTTTTTTAAAAAACTATATGCAGTGTTACATTGGGAGAAGCCTCATAGGTTTTTACCAAATCTCTTGATGGCAATCACTTTATCTTGTGTTTGATTTAATATCATGTTGTTTTGTATAGTAACAGGCTGTACAGATTCGTAGCCTATGAAAAACAGGCTACATCACATAGCCAAGTGTGTGCATAGTAGGCTATAGCAGTGATATTCAGCTGGTGTGCTGTGGCACACTGGTGTGTTGCAAGAATTTTAAAACACGCAACACCTGACTGTTGTGTCATAGGCATGGACATCTTTTCCCTTAGATTGTCAAATATAAAAATGACAACAGCCAACACAGTAAGAGCTGTCCTGTGTGAACAAATCAAAATTATACCTATTTTTTTGTCAGATTGGCAAAAAACAATTTTTTTGGTGTGCCACAGATTTTTAATAGTTATTTTTTATGCGCCAGGAGATGAAAAATGTTGACCATCACTGGGCTTTGCCATGTAGATTTGTGAAACATCTGTGAAGTTCACGAAGAGGAAATCATTTAACAACACTTTTCTCAGAGTGTATCCCTCTCTGTTAAGAAGTGCATGGCTGTATTGACACTTGTATGAAGTTTAGAAACAAGCAAAACTGATCTGTGGAGACAGAGGTTAGAATAGCACTTTCATTTTGGGGAAAAGGGCTGGGGAGGAAGCACAAGGGAATCTGTCAGAATGATGGCAATATTTTATATTTTGAGATGGGTGGTGGTTATGTGTGATTATACATGCAGAAATACATCAAAATGTGCACTGAAGATTGGATTTGTTTGTGTTTCTTTAACTAAATTAGCCCTCAAAATTTTTTACATGGAGGAAATAGTGATCCTGAAAAAGACACTTCTTGTAGATTATAAATTAAATGGAAAAAGTTAAATTTAGCAATATCATAAAAAGCATAGATTCTTATATATTTAGAAATATACAAAATGAAAATGAAATGTTAAAAATAATTGAAAACGTTAGATTTACCTCTATTTTTTTTTTTGCCTTTTTGATTCATTTAAATATCATGGATGTTACATCTTCTTTATAACTTTGAAAGAAAATTGCCCACAAATCAGCCTGGGTACATCGTCTTTTAATGGATTTATGTCTTGACAACTTTTCCAGTGTTGTTTTATTGCCATTGTTCTGCATATATCTACCTCATTTTGAATTAATTTTGGTGTCTTTGTTTCTAGAATATTGTTTATTTTTTTACTTGTTTTTTAAAAAATGCTTGACTTTGGGACCACGAATGAGAAGTTCGACATTGGGATTATGATTGTCATTGCTGGCCGCTTACTGAGCGCCGCGTTTTTGCTCCTGTGCTGCCCTCTCTGTGTTTACTGCAAGTTGGCCAGCATCTTGAGGAAACCGTGAGGAGCAGTGAGCCGCGTGGACCCGAGATGCAGGCGACTCGGTGCCCAGTCGACTCGAAGGCGGTCCGGAGACGCCGCGGTCTCCGCCCTGCGCGCTGCCGGCTCTCCGCGACCCAGAGGGCGGCGCTGCGGGAACTGCCCCCGGAGACAGGGGCGACCCCGCGAGTCCCGGTCACAGGCCTGTCCAGTGAAGTACGCTGTCCGCTGTCCGCTGTCCGCTGTCCGTGCCGGTGCCGGGGAAGATTTGTGCAGACATTGATTAGCCACCCTCTGTATTATCTTGATTAGATTACTTTTACTGATTAGATTTGCCAGAGGTGTTTTGTTTGTTTGTTTGTTTCTGTCTTGGCCACGCATTCGACAATTGACAGTTTGGTCCTTCCTCCTCCTGGACGTTTTCGAGACTCTCATCTCCTTTAACTGAGCTTGCTGTTTAGTTATGCAAACAACGATTTGCTAGGAAAGTGTACAGCTAAATAAAAATAAAACAATAAAAAACCCCTGATAAACTTAGAAAATCCTTGGAGGGATAATTTTAAAATCCTCAGTGAGTTTTTACGTTTTATTTTAAAAGGATTTTTATTTTTGGCTCTTTAATTTTTTGTTTGTTTGTTTAATTTCTAATTTATTTTCAGTCATTTATCTTTGCCCTGAGAGCTTCATCCTAGGGAATTAGCCAATCGCACCTGCTCACTTATTTAGCTTGGTTTAATGTTATCAAACTAAACTCTTATTTCTGGGGACTTCAATTTTTATTCTTATTCTTACTATTGTAATTTTTGTTATCTGTCGGATTGCTAAAACTGAAAGACCCGCGAAGACGCGCACAGCAGAATCCAGCAAAAAGCTCTTGGGACGGCGGGGTTAATCCTGCCTTCCCGTCGCTCTCGCGAGATTTGAAGCCGGAAGTCAATTGTAGTGCAGGAATCTCAACGAGGTGGCGGCTCTGCTGAGGTTGGCGGGAGCCGAGGCATCGGTCTGATCTTTGCTCTCCGACCTCGGCTCGCTCTGCTCCAGGGGGTTTCGGGCAGCCGTCCCCGCCTCGGGCCGGCAGGATGTGGGTGGCTGTGGCCGGCTGCTGCCACGGCGAGCTGGACAAGATCTATGAGACTCTGGCGCTGGCGGAAAAGCGGGGCCCCGGGCCGATAGACCTTCTGCTGTGCTGCGGCGACTTCCAGGCGGTGCGCAACGAGGCAGACCTGCGCTGCATGGCTGTGCCCCCCAAGTACCGCCACATGCAGACCTTCTACAGGTGAGGTGCGCGGCACGGCCCTCCGACCCTGCGCTGCGAGGTGCGACTGGCCAGCGGTGGGGAAGATCCCGGGGTGTCCTCGACTTCCCTCTGCCACTGACTAGCTGTCTCCCTTAGCTCCCGTCTTTGTTCGAGCGGTGCGACTCTCGGAGCCGGCGTTTAGTAAATGTCACTTTCCTCTCGCCATTCACCTGGCTTGTCTTTCGGAAGGGGTCGCAAACTGAGGGCAAAACCTGAAGGAAGTAGCTGACAGATTAATCAACTACTTGATAGGTCTCTGGGACTAGTTCATTTAATGATCCTGGAGTTTTAATTGGACCCCTACTGTGTGCTAGCACCGGTTCTAGAAGCTAAGGTTATAGCAGTGAACTAACGAAGTTCTTGACCTCATTGGCTTGAAACCCAAAGTGGCAGCCCTTCATTCTTAAGGACAAAGATAGGCAGTTTTTAAAATTGTTTATTTTATTTTTCAGTTACAGTTTATAGTAAATATTATTTTGTTTTAGCGTCAGGTGTGCAGCATAGTGATTAGATAATTATATACTTTACAAAGTGATCCTCCCATATGGGAAATTCGTTTAAAAAGAGCTTTTTAACTTTTCACTGTGAGGTCAGGTTTTTCCTTAAGACCTTATTTTGCTTTTCTCCTATGTCGAATTGTATAGGCACACCTAATTGCTTTTCTCTATGCTTCATTTCTGCTATGCCAACAGGCAACTTTAATCTTATGTTCTAGGTATTACTCTGGAGAGAAAAAGGCCCCAGTTCTCACAATCTTCATTGGGGGAAACCATGAAGCTTCAAATCATTTGCAAGAGTTACCCTATGGTGGCTGGGTGGCACCAAACATTTATTACTTAGGTATGTGTTTGTGGGTAAGTCCTTGGTTTGATAGGATGGAAGGGTCTGTTAAGATTTGTATACCAGTTGGGAAGTGTCTTGAGATGTATGGTGTTTTGGGAATTCTCTTAATATGGAAATTTAATTGAATTGGTTAAATTCAATTGTTAAATAGGTTAAATTCATGATTAAATAGGTAATCATGAAAATATATCCGTGCTTCATCTAGTGTTTTAAGCAATAGTTAAATAACTGCAAAGACCTTCCACACTGTTTTCACCTTCTTTATTTTTCCCCCACTCTTTTTATTAAATTAAAAAACTTAAAAGTTTTTATAATGGAAATTGTTAAACATACACAAAAATAGATAATAGTAGAGGCTGCCCGTACTATCTGAAAGTAGAGTGTTTCTATGAACACTTTCATAAGGGGAAAACTTTCATTAATTTACGTGCAAAATTTTTGTGTTAAACATACACAAAAATAGAGAATAGTACAGGTTTCCCCCATTACCTGAAAGTAGGGTGTTCCTATGAAACTTTCATTAATTTACATGCAAAATTTTTTAGTGTTCCCAGACCCAGAAGATAACCTACCAAATCCTGCCATATGCTTAATCACATCCAGTATTATGCTGAGTGTAACTTTCTTACAAGCTCTCTTAGACTTTTGTGCTACTATAGAACACATCTCACTAATGGATGCACAAAATAAATCCAGATAAAGCACAGATGCTTAGACCCAGTTCAAAGCTATGGTGGCTTGATGCTGACTGTAGTTACCAGGGAATGAGCTTGGTGGGGCCACTCTCCTTGCTCTGGATGCACACTGCAAGACAAATGCTGAATGCTCTTTTGGCTTTTCACCTTTTTTTTTGTGCAAGCAAAAATCCTCTTCACATTTCTTTCAGTTAGTTAAAACAGGTACTAATGTAGGTGTTTCATAAAAGTGAAGTGGTGTAATGCAAATTTTTGAAAAGCTGGGGATACCTGTATAATGAATCTTTATACCTATTAACTAGCTTCAGCCACTATTATCATTTGGTGTCCTTATTTCAACTCATTTTCCCCTAAACTATTTGGTGGGAGAAGGTAACTGGGGTATTTTAAAGCAATCCCAGCCATGAGATTATTTCACCTGTAAATACTCAGTACATATTTTTTAAGTGATAAGAATTTTTAAAAATACTATTACTATGGTACCATTATTATACCTAACTAAAGTAAGAGTAATTCCTTATTATCAGTTGCCTAGTTCATGTTTCGATTTCCCTAATTATCATGAAGATGTCTGTTTTACAGCTTACTTGTTCAAATAGGATCCAAACAAGTTCCACACATGTCATTGGGTTGTCATGATTCTGAAGTCTCTTAGGCAATAATTGTCCCTTTTCTCTCTCTCCTTCCCACCCCATGCCATTTATTTGTTGAAGAAAAATGGAAATTTTCTTGTAGAATTTCCTGCATTCTGGATGTAGCTACTGGAATTCACTGAATTGTTTAACATGTTCCTTTTATCCTCTGCATTGCCTATAATCTGCATTTCAATTTATAGACCTGAATAGATTTAGGTTCAATTTTAGTCCCTTTAGGACCAGGAGTGTCCAACCTTCAGCCCGCAGGCCACATGCAGCCCAGAATGGCTGAGAATGGGGCCCCATACAAAGTTGTAAATTTACTTAAAACATGTGATTTTTTTTTGTAGTTATGTGTTACAATGTATTTAATGTGTGGCCCAAGACAACTCTTCTTCCATTGTGGCCTAGAGATGCCAAAAGGTTGGACACCCCTGCTGCAGTCCTTTTATGTCTTTACTGAAATGTTTATAGGTGTCTTTGAAAACTACAGAAATTTAATTTCCATACTTCACTACTGATTGATGAACTTTTGACAACTGCAACATCATGAAAAAGTAAAATTGCCTGACGATGATAATTCAGGAATGAAATATAGAAACTGCATGTTCTTTATACCTTACTTTTGTTGACTTTGAGATATATAACATATAAATTCATCATAGGACACTTTTTGTCTATTCCCACACCCCACCCTCATATTCCATTAGGTACCAAATTATAACGCATCCTATCTTATTTGTTTTTTTCTTTCTGCTTAGTCTCTTGCCTGATCTGCTTCTAGGCCTCTTCTCCCTAGTCTACCATACGTATTGTTGGCATGTTACTATGTAAAAGAGTAACCTCATCATGATACTTTATTTTCAAATAATTTTAGGACTGCATGGTATTTTAGGCCTCTAAACTGTTCATTCAGTTAGTAAAGAGATTGCTTTTGCCTATAGTAATCTTATTTAACTGTGCAATTTCTCAGGTTTGGCAGGTGTGGTAAAATACCGAGGTGTAAGGATTGGTGGAATCTCTGGTATCTTCAAGTCTCATGACTATCGAAAAGGTATTGTTGTTCTGAATTGTTTTTAAACTTTAAAACTTGCATGCCCCAGGGTAATTTAAGCATAATATATAGTATGACTTTTACACTGGATTTTTTCTATGCACTGACTGATTATTCTTAAATTTATGTTATAAAATGTTATATATATGGAAATATAGAGGACACTGAATGTATTATCTGTGTATCCACCACCTAGCTTCTATCAAGTCTTAGTATTCTTGCCATTTTTAGTTTTGATTTTTAAGAAATACCCCTGACAGGTGTGGCTCAGTTGGTCTAGTGTTGTCCTGCAAAGCCAAGGGTCTCCGGTTCAATCCCTGGTCAGGGTACATGCCCGGGTTGCTGGCCACGTCCCTGGTTGGGGCTGTGCAAAAGGCAACCAATTGATGTTTCTCACGCACATCGATGTTTTTCTCCTTCTCTCTCCCTCCCTCTCTAAAAATTAGTAAATAAATTTAAAAAAAGAAATAAAACAGTATAGATAAAATTGAAACATTATTATCAGTGCTCAATCCCACTCCTCTCCTTTTATCCCTCCCTTTTTTCATGAGGCAGTCACTATTCTGAATTTGATGTTTATCAATCACTTGATTATTTTGTATCATTACCATTACCGTATATGTAACAGCTTTAAACAGTGTATTATATAGCACATTTTCAACTTCATATAAATGTATCATTTTGTATGTCTTTCTGCAACAATTTTAATATGTTCTTGAAATCTATGTTGATACATGTAATTCTAATATGTTCATTTTAATTTGTGAATAGTATTCTCTTGTATAAGTACAGTTGATCCTTTAACAATGCGTGGTCAAAAATCCAAGTATGAATTTGACTGCCCCAAAATTTAACGTGTCCCTTGGTATTTGTGAGGGATTATTTCCAGGACACCCCATCACCGCCACCAATGTGGATACTGAAGTCCATGGATGCTCAAGTCCCCTATGTAAAATGGTGTAGATCAGCACATACATTTGGCCCTCCACACCTGCATAGTCCCAACTGCAGACCAAAAACAGTATGGGTATTTATTGAAAAAAAATCACCTGTAAGTGGACCTGTGGACTTGTAGAGTTCAAACCCATGTTGTTTAAGGGTCATCTGAACACCACACTGTACTTATTCATTCTACAATATCTGAATGAATTATACCTTGATTTTAAAACTAAAGGAATAGCTTGGATTCACATTTGATTAAAAAATTCTTGAATTAAGTTGGTCACTTAAAACTTATATCCTCAATGTAACTGTTAAGGTATAAGTCTGTTCCCAGTGCCTTGCTCTCCATGATTCTAAGCTGTCTCCTACATGGCTGGTGAGCGTGCAAATTGGAAACAATCTTTGGAGGGACAATTGGTAATCTCTGTGGAAATTATAAAAGTCCTCTAACTCAGGAGTTCTACTTCCAGGGATGTATCTATAGGTAGATTTCACATGTGCAGAATGATGTCTGCAAATTTATTTATTTCAGTTTCATGTGTAATAGCAAAAGGTAGGAACTGGTTAAATACAACTTGGTATAACTATACAGTATCATGCTATGAAGCCATTAAAATATAAAAGGGAAAAAAGCAGATCTATGTGTAACTGATATGAAAAGAACTCCAAAATAAGTTAAGTGAAAAGAAAAGGCACAGAACATGTATAAAGTCTACTGCTATTTGTATAAAAAAGGGGAGAATAAAGGCATAGGTAAATTGTATGCATAGATGATATTCCTGGAGTAACATACGCAACCTGATTCACACCAGCTGCCTCTGGGTGGTGTTGCTGATGGCTGCGGGATAGGGATAGCAGGGCCCCTCCCATTGTTCTGGCAATTTTATTTCGGTAAAATTTATATACCAATGTAAGTAGGTAACTCAGTGGTTTTAGTAAATGTATTGAGTTATGCATCTCGATTTTACCACCATCTAGGTTTAGACTATTTCTATGACTCCTAAAAGTTTTTGTGGCTCTTTGCAGTTAATCCCTGCTCCCGTCCGCCCTAGGCAACCACTCGTCTCTTCTCCAGGAGGAACAGTTTTTACTCTATACCTTTCTGAAGGTATTTTTTAAAGTTTGTGAATAAACGGTATACTCCAAAACGAAATGCAACTTAATTAAAAATCACAAGCCCCCAATTATCTAGAATTATAGTTTATGATCATGCACCAGTCAAAAGTATCAACATATTAAGTGCACTGTTTTTTACAAATTTTTAAGAGCCAAGAGCATTGGTAACAGACATTAGTTTTAGGGAAATGTATATATCTATTTATACTTGTAGTACTAAAAGGTGTTGAATTCCGCTTATTTCCCTTCTTCAATTTAAGGTCATTTTGAGTGCCCTCCTTATAACTCAGCTACCATAAGGAGTATATATCATGTGAGAAATATTGAAGTCTATAAATTAAAACAGGTATGTAAAAAGTACATTATGGCAGACATGAAAAAATGTTAAAGTCAAAGGTACTTTGATCAGTTTGGTTTATTACTTTCATGAAGAGCTAAATTCAGTATTTCTGAAATTTGGATTTTGAGTTGTTTTTAGGAGGTTCACATATGAACATTAAAATTTTTTATGGTTATAAATTTATTTTAGTGAGTAAATAAAGCATTTAATTCATGATTTCAGATATTATTACTTAGGGTAATACTAAAGAATATGTATTGAAATAAAGCGACACTTCAAAGAAAATATTAAAACATTTTATTTTAAATAATGGTATTAAGTGGAAAATAAATAATAGTAAAGGTGACAGAAATATGGGAAAATCGTGAAGACAGTATCGAAACACTGGCTTAACTGGAGAGTTGGCAAAGCTAGGTTTTTGGCTGAGAACCCACTCAATACCTGACACTGGGCTAAGCAGTTTGCACACATGGTGTTTCACATAACCATTGCCACTCAAATTCTGTCACATTAAGGATGAGAGGCCAAGGCTCAGATAGATAAGCAACCTGCCCAAGATTTCCCCAAGTAGGTAAGTGGTAGAGCGAGTCTGAGTGGACTCGGGCACTTGCCGCCATGCCACCCAGCCTCTGTGGGGGATGCAGGATGCTCGCGGGCGTTTCTGTAGTGCCCGACTCAGAACACTTCCTTACTTTGAATGCTTTTTCCCCTTCACTAGTCCAAAACCCACCAGTCCTTGAAGACCCTGTTTAGATACCACTTTCCAACCAGCCTTCTAGTTTAAAGTCATCACATTTCACTGAGTTTTCATTGCACTTATTGTCCATGTTAGTTATTCAGTGGTTAGTCATATCTTTTTTATATTTTGTATTGTCTTGAACAGTTACTTATTTAAATTTAGTTTTCTAAGTATTTGTTTCAGATTACTTGGAGGTGCTGGGATGAGTCAAATATGGAGTATACTTTGTGTCCACCATGAAGACACCAGCTACCTTAAATATGTCTGATATGATTTATATAGTAAAGAGAGGCCTTTTTGGTGTATACTATGTGAGTCCATTAGAAAAAAAAAAGTAGATTCTATCTTTAGGTTTACCGTATCATTTATTTTAGATGTCTTATGAAATCTGGTGTCTCTGGATCTTAAAACAGTTTCTTTACCAAAGAGGGTTATTACATATTTTAGAATCCCAATGCTAAAGACTATAGCTGATTGGCAGTTTAATTGAAGTGTGCCCTTTTTGACCTGCCTTCCTGGAAAATAAAGATGATTTGTGAGGCAGAGAGAAAGCTGTTTCTTTTTGCCTCCATGAGTCAGTAGGTTAGTATTTCTGTGACTTCCTTACGTAAAGGTCCTTAGAATGAAATACACAAAAATTCAGAGATCTAAGTGGGTAAATGGTTGTGCAGTGGTGGAGAGAAGGAAGGGGGATTGCTTGTGGTTCATCTATTTTTAAGAGTAGTGTGTGCGTTTTTTTGTTTTTTGTTTTCTGTTAAAGCTGAAGCAGCCTATGGACATATTCTTATCTCATGATTGGCCAAGAAGTATATACCATTATGGAAATAAGAAGCAACTTCTTAAGACTAAATCTTTTTTCCGACAAGAAGTGGAAAATAACACCTTAGGGAGTCCTGCTGCCTCGGAGCTTTTAGAGCACTTAAAACCTACTTACTGGTTTTCCGCCCACCTTCACGTGAAGTTTGCAGCCTTGATGCAGCATCAGGTAGAAGACACAGTATTTATTCTTTCGGTTAACAAACACTTACTGAACATCCACGGGCTATGCACTGTTGACACAGTTGTAAAGTTAGAGAAAGAAATGCAAGATAACATCCTTTTGTGAGTAGCTCAGTCTCCAGTGGGGGGAAGAGACAAGTGAGCAATGATAATTAGTGTAATAAGTTTGTGACAAAAATCCTAGGGTGCAATGGGAGCACCGGAGCTGAGAAATGGTGACATGGGGATGTGGACAGAGAGCTGAAGAGCGAAGCTTGTCCTAGGGAATTGGTGGTACCAGGAAGAAAGAGACGACGAGGGTAATCTAGGAAGAAGGACCACTGTGTGTGAAGGCAGAAGTCTGAGCACATGGTGCTTTTGGGAACTGCAGCTAGTTGCCTCGGCTGAGGCACAGATGCTGGAACAAGATGGCACGTGCCTTCTGGGCCATGCTCTGGAGTGTGGGTTTTCACCGGAAGGAATGGGGAACGCTGGGGAGTGATGAAATCAGGTTTTCATTTTCGAAAGATTAGTTTGGCAGCAGTTTTGCAGATGGATTGGAGTGGTGTAAAAAGGAGGTAGAGAAGACTATTTAAGCAAAAGATGAGAGTCTAACCTAAGGCAAAGGGAACATCGAAAGTGAAGCAGGGTCTAGAGAGATTTTGGAAGTAAAATCATCAGGATTTGGTCAGGGAGGGAGGAGGGAATCTGGGATGACTCTTAAGTTTTCCTTGGGTAACCACATGGATGGTAGTGTTTAATGGAAGATAGAGAATAAATATATGCCTATAATTAGGCTTTTATAGAAATATGTGGTTCTTTCTCTCATCTCTGATTCGGACTGGGCTCTGATTTTCCCATAAAATATTTCAAAGGGAAAACATTTAGAAAATGCTGGGTTAACGAAGTTAGAGATTTCTTCTCAGAGGCTCTATAGAATTTCTGAGTCTTGACTATACTAATGGGCATTGCCTTACTCCAAGAGTGGGATGGGATTTCCAGTGCTTCCCAGACTTACTTGACCAACCACTTTTCAGTGGTAGAAGTACACTTTATGTTCCTCAGACACAGTTTGGAGGGTTCCGTCTCGAGACTTCCTGTAGGCCCCTTCTGTTGTGGACTTATTCTCCCCAGTTTCACTGGGAGAAGGAGGGGAGGTTACTCCTTTCATTCTCCAAAGTCCAAGTCATCTCTTTGTATCAGTCGCCTTTTCCACATCTGTCTCTCAGGCTCCTGACATGCTTGGATTTTTATTGAAATATCTGATTTGCTATTCCCTCCCCCACGCCATCTCCTATTGTCTACCAGAGACTTGTCTCTCTGTATTAACAACATATTTGATCCATTTTCCTTGGCTTCGCAACCTCCTCTGACTTTGCCAGTGTCCTCTTTTAGCCCTGCCACCAACACAAAGATGACCTTTCTTCAGAGCCGCCCCACAGCCAAGATCTGCTGTAGTCCCTGTGCCTCCCACCTCTCTCGGTCCCTCTTCTCAAGTGAATTCTGATACCTGGTCCTCAGCAGGATGTCTCATGGCTTGTTTCCTTGTAGTTTTCCCTCCATGTGCCTTAGTATTTTCAGTGAGTCTTTTTTTTTCTTTTTTCACTGCTTCTAATATGACCTTTATGTTTGTGACCCCTTACATATTTATTTCTGACAATTGACTTTTAAAAAAAATAGCTTTATTGGTGTATTATTTACATAAAATTTATTAGTTTAAGTGTATCGTTTAGTATTTTTTTTGTACAAACATGACATAATGTTTAGAATCTTTCCATCACCCCAAAAGATCCTTTGTGTCTGTTTGCTGTCAGTCCTTGTTCTTTCCTCAGCCCCAGACAACCGAACATCTGCCTTGTGTCTCGGTGGGTTTGCCCTTTCTGAACCTGGTTCCCTGTATTTGCTGGTTTTTGAGGTTCATTTATGTTGTAGCACATATCAGTATTTCATTCATTTTTATTACTGAATAGTGTTTCATTCTATGGATATTGTGTGTCTACCTTTGATGTTGTGTCTAAGAAATCTTTGCCTAATTCCAGGTAACGACAATTTTCTATGATTTCTTCAAAGTTGTATACTTCAAGTTCTGCCAATTTACTTTTAAACTCCTCTGTTATCTTTAATCCTTTTGTTATATGCTTCAATTTATGTGTTAAATGCTTTGACTTAACATTATTATCATCATTATTTACTGCGTTGACTTTTGTAAGGAAATTGAAGCCCAGAGAGTTTAAGTGCCATTGTTGCACGAGTGAGTGTAGAACTAACTTGCTTTGAAAAAGTAACAGTTGTTCCACTGACACACAACTTTGTGTAACAGAGATTATTTCCATCCTGTTCAATGTATGAATTATCTGTGATGTTTTAACATTCTTACCTGAATTATGGTTTGTATTGTTTAGGCCCAGGATAAAGGACAGACTGCCAAAGCAACCAAATTTTTAGCCTTGGACAAATGCTTACCACACAGAGACTTTCTTCAGGTAAAAAGAAAGTGAAATAATTTTGAAATATAGTTTTACTCTTCCAATAATTAAAAAAAATAATTTTTGTTTTCCAAATTATTAGTGCTTTTTGTAATTTATGTTGTCTAAGAATTCTTTGGGATATTTATATTACATTAATATTTTTAGGCTACTGAATTAAACTCCTTTTAACTTTTATTGTTGTATTGAAATCCATAGAATATTATTTCTTGAAATTACCAATTTCTTCCTGTAGGTAATAGAAATAGATCATGACCCCAGTGTTCCTACTCACTTGGAGTATGATATTGAATGGCTCACTATTCTCAGGGCTACAAACAATCTTATTAATGTGACTGGGCGCCTATGGAATATGCCTGAAAATAATGGTCTGCATTCAAGGTAATTACGTGTGACCTTATTTAGGACTTGCTTTCCCCATGAATGTAAAATTTTTGTGTCCGCACCCCCTTTTTTATGTTGATGAAGGGGAAAACTGTTAAATGAGTATAAGAATAATTCAGGTTTTATAAGAAAATGGATTGTTGAACATCAACCCAAATAAGTGTGTAAGTGATTAAGTGTGCATAAAACTGTAATGTGGTGGAGATTTGGTTCACATATTAAAATAACTTGGACTTGCTTTAGGATGTAAGGACAGCTTTTTCTATACTAATTGCTTTTATTTCAAAATGGTCCTTTACTAAATGAATTATAATTTTACTAAATGGAATTTAGATATATGGTTTATTTTTTATCCTTGCACCTGAAGTTCATAGTTAGATTTCATCATTTATTATCTGAGGCCAATAAAATATAAGATACCATTGTTTTGTTCTTTTATAGGTGGGATTATAGTGCAACAGAAGAAGCTATGAATGAAGTATTAGAAAAATTGAACCGTGACCTTCAAGTTCCACTTAACTTTAGTGTGACAGCTGCTTGCTATGAGCCAAGCAAGCCACAGACACAGATGCAGCTGGTTCATAGGATCAATCCGCAGACTACTGAGTTTTGTGCCAAACTTGGCATCACAGACATTAATGTCAGTCTTCAGAAGGCCAAGGAAGAACACCACTTGTGTGGTGAGTATGAAGAACAGAATGAAGCAGGGAGTAATGACTCTGGAGAAGATCCTAGTGAATATAACACAGACACATCTGCCCTGTCCTCTGTTAATCCCGATGAAATAATGTTAGATGAAGAGGAGGAAGATGAAGATAGTTTTGTGAGTGCACATAGCGACGTGCATACAACATCCCTAGAACCTTCTTCCGATCAAGCTTCTGACTTTTCTGCGAGCTTCTCTGATGTCAGGATCTTGCCAGGTTCCATGTTTGTTTCTTCTGATGATACACTGGGCTCGTCGATGGGCAGAGAGGAGAAACCTGGTGAGGTCGTGGAGTCTGGAGATGGGAAGGACTTGACCGAAGTGCCGTTGAAGAGGCTGAGTGACGAGCATGAACCTGAACAAAGAAAGAAAATTAAGAGGAGGAATCAAGCCATCTACGCCGCAGTGGATGATGATGATGCAGCATGAGACAGTTCATTTGTCTGAGTGTATATGTAGATACGCGATTTTTAATACTATATTTTTAGAGTTGGGTTTTTGACTCAGGACTTAACTTTATAATAATGAAGTTACATAGAGAGTTGATTTTGCCTTTAGGCCTTTATATATTTCAGATACAAACATATTAAAATTTCATCTATTTACTTGATTGAGTAGCCTTTTTTTGAAGATGGATATTACTCACTTTCATTTTTTTCAGCAAAACTTATTGAATACCTACTTTGTGCCAGGCACTCTCCTATAAGACAGCACTATAAAAAGATGGCTAACAGGGCTTTTTTTTTTCTTCTTCTTCCAGGAATTACTACTACTGTGAATATTTTGGTTAATAAAATATGGCATATTTCTATTTTGTTTTACAAAGTTAAGTCATTATTGTATATATAATTATGTATGGTTTCTTTTCATTTATTGTAAATATTTTTCCTGGTTGGCTCTTAATGTCTGTCAAATGAAAATGAAGATGGGAAATAAGATTTCAGGAAATTAATAACTTTAAGTACTGAACATCAGTAAACATAAAATTTTATGCTAAAGTGCTGCAATTAATACAACTCTTGACTTTTGCACATTACACTTCAGCCTTAGCCTTCATTTTAATGTGACTATAGTAAGCGTGCATACGTCACGATGTGTAGGTTGTTTTTGGCACAGTTTAGCTTCGTGTTAATGATGAGCAGGGATGGAGGTGCACAAATGCTGCCTTTCATGCTGCACAGTGGCTGCTAGTATTACAGTATTTTTGAAGAGCCATGTGGAGAAAGTCCACCTCTGTCCTGTCCCTGGGTAAACTGCCTGAGGAGACTGTGGCCCTGCACTTTGGGTCAGGAGTCATGCAATCCAAAGAGTGTTCTAGGTTTTCACGATCCCACAGTAGTGCAAGTCCAGGAGACAATCTAGAGTGACGGGACAGATGGCTGCCCTTTTGTCAGCTTTTGACTTGAAAACAGTCTAGGACTTTGGGGTTTTTATCTTTATTGTCTTCCATTTTTTTGGTTAACTTTGCTATTTGAGTTAAGTACTTAATTCACCTGCTTTAATGCACTTTATTTATATAAAGTATTTAAAAGCTATGGATTTCACCATCACTAATTTGATTGAATCCCGTAAAGTCTGACATTTAGTATTTTTCCTCAGAAATTCTTAATTTAGATACGAGAAGAAAGTACATAATTATATGTAAAATAAGTAATAGCTAATAGATGGTGATTCTCAAAAGAAATGGGCAATTTCTATAGCTTATGCATTAAAATGAAAGTACAAATACTAAAAAATAAATAAATGAGAGGAATAGCCACTGAAGCAGCATATTTACATAAACATAAGATTACTCTGTGTAGCTTTATACAATATATATAAATTTGATAAATGAATGATTAATTTTCTATGAAAATCAAATTTTCTGAAATCCTATTAGTGATAGAAGGTAAAAACATTTCCATAGAAGGAATAGAGGAAAGTTATCTAAAGATTACCCCTACAGCCCTGGTTGGTGTGGCTCAGTGGATTGAGCAGTGGCCTGCAAACCAAAAGGTTGCCAGTTCGATTCCCAGTCAGGACACATGCCTGGGTTGCGGGCCAGGTCCCCAGTAAAGGGTATGCGAGAGGCAGCTATATATCTCTCACTGATGTTTCTCTCCCTCTTTTTCTCCCTTTCTTCCTCTCTGTGTAAAAAAGTAAATGAATAAAACATTAAATTAAAAAAGATTATTGCTATTAAAGTACTTAGCCCAGATGGTTTCAGGAAGAAACTACCAAACCTTTTAAAGACCAGATAATCCCTAATGTTATGTAAACTTTTCCAGAATACAGAAAATGAAGGAAAGCTTTGTTTTATATGAAGCAAGTATTATATAACTTTGAGACCTAAGTTTGATAAAAATGACACACTAAACAAGCCAATTTCACAGACAATATTAATACAAAAGTCCTAAATAAAATAGAAATAAAAAATAAAAATAAATATTAGTGAACAATCTATACTACATTTCCAGATCATATAGCATGACTGATACTTTGACAGATTTCAAGGGCCAATTCTGGTCTTTTTTGAATAGTAAAATCTAGTCTGTTTAACGGAAACACTGTCAGTCAAGGAGTAAGATGAGGACACCTGCTTCTTCCATTACATTTTAACATCGTACTGATGGAAAGTGCCATCAGAAAAAACAAGGAGGGGAATCAGAATTGCAAAGGGGGCACATTCATGCATTAAAATATTTTAACTTCCATGGCTGAAAGTCTTTTAAAAGAAAGGGTTTATTAGGAAATTGCTAGCCAAAGAGACCAGTCTTGGGGAATGGAGTTGTGAGGAGTAACAAAAATAATATTTTCCCTCTCACTTTCTAAGTGTTGGGAACTGCCCTGCCTGGTTTCAGAAGCTGTAATCCTCCATGGCTAAGGCTGAGTAAAAAGACCTTGGGACCATAAGCCACTAAGGTGACAAAACTTGTCCTCCCAGCAGGGGCACAGCCTCTGCCCCCTTCACTTCACCCTGCTTGGCCCCTGGAGGATGGCTGGATAGTCAATGATAGGTAAGATTCCTCGAGGGAGAGACAACCTAAGACAGGTGCAGTCACGAAGGGACCATCAGGGAAGGATTTAGGGGACTATAGAGAAGGGGTGATGGGCCTTTACCCCTTTGTCATAGCCTGAGTCCTCATTCTATCAGTAAAAACTTTCCTAATCTTTTGGCTCCCCGCATCCCCCGCCTGACTCAAGCCTGAAATTCTCAGAGGCAGGTGTGGCCCTGTGCTGGAACGGGGGTTTTCAGGGCAATCAGGCCTAAGAAAGAATGCATAAAATCCTGTGAAACCTGTTTTGCTAAGAATACCCTCAATTTAAATGTTAAGGGCCCAAGCATAAAATGAGTTTGTTTCCCAAAGTTTTATGGCCCTTTGGCATCACTCTATCTGACCCTGACTCAGAATAAACCTGACCCTGACTCAGAATAAGCCCTTATAGTTCTTTGAATGTTATCTGTTCCTTGATCATTACTGCCTGATGATGACTGATGAGCTTTACCTATTTGCCCCATATTACTCTGCAAACTAAACCCAAAAATAGCACATTGAGAAAGAGGCTTGAAGCCCTTCTCTAAGAGATTGGCCACCTTTCCTCCCCAAACAGATCATGTCTTGGTAGATTTGTTTTCATCTGCAGTGGCTGGGAGGGCTCTGGAGGATGGAGCCCCCCTACATCTAAGTTCTAGCAGGGCTAATTATCAAGTTAACAAATTAAGAGGAGAAAATAAAATTTTAATACACGTGTATGGGAAAGTCACACAAGCATGAAAATTCCAAAGCTGGACAAAATTGGGCATGTATGTTATTTGGGACAAAGGAGAAAGTGGGAGGGGCAGTGATGGGATTTCCAAGACAGCTAAAGATTTACAGGTGGTTGAGGGAGAGCAGAACGCACATGGCAGGTAAATTTTTGCTAGGCAATCCAGAAAAGAAAGACATGGGGAGAAGGGTGGTCAACAGGCTCTGGCTTAGAGTCTTCCTGTCTAATGCTGAAGTGGTCATATTAAGGTTCTCTAGTCTCTTAGGCAGGAAAGGCGGGGAGGGTCAACTTCTTTCTGAGTTTTTTGTTTCTTAAAAATCAGCTTGAAATCATTATCCCAAAAGGCAAAACTCTTGGTCCCCTTCAGTCTCTAAACCACCAGTAGCATGAGTAGGTAGGAAAGACATGTCCATTGTCCCAGAGTTTTGCAAGCATTTTTATACATCAGGTAGAAAGGAGGAAGATGTTAGCCTTTCTGAAAGGATTGACATTAGCTATAGACAAAGGAATAGAAGAAGGTGAAGTGGGGTTAGTTCTGGGATGGGTACATCAGGGTCCTCAAAGAAGTGTTCACTCCTATGGATTAGCTGTGGGCAGCAGATTGGAAAGTTAATGTGTAAATAAGAAGCAGAGGCTCCTGGGGTTACAGGAATCATCAGAGCTGGTCCATAGCTATTACTAAGAGGCTAACTGTTCTGTTTCTTTCTTTCATTCTCAGGCAACTGGGCTTTTTTTTTTTAAATTTAGAACATCTCAGAATCTTTTTTTTCTTATCATGTATACAGATGACTTGATAGCTTAGGTAGAAAACACAAGGAAGTCAAAACTGAAACTAATACATTAAAATAAGTACATATGCCCTGGCTGGTGTGGCTTGGCAGATTGACTGCCTGCCTGAGAACCAAAGAGTCGCTGGTTTGATTCCCAGTCAGGGCACATGCCTGGGTTGAGGGCCAGGTCTTTGGTAGGGGATACGCAAGAAGCAACCACACACTGATGTTTCTTTCCCCTTTTTTCCCCTCCCTTCCCCTATCTCTAAAAATAAATAAATAAAATCTTTAAAAAATTAAAGTAAGGTAGTAAATAATAAGATGTAAAATTAACATAACACCCAACAGTTTTCACATACACAATTACTAGTGAATGACATGATATAAACAGCAACAAAACATTTAACATGAAATGTGCAAAACTTATACTGAAGAAAACCTTAAAATACACCTGAAAAATACAAAAGGAGACTTTAAAAATGAAAAAGATCTCTTATTTTTGGATAGATAAACTGAACATTTTAGATACCAATTCTTCCCAAGTTAGCATATAATTTTAGAATGATTCCCAATCAAAATATCAATGCATGTTTTTTTTAAGTTTGCTTTTTGTTTTGTTTTCTGGAGCTAGATGAGTTGATTTTAAAGTTCCTGTGGAGAAATGAGTTTAAACAGGGAGGGGAAAGCAGACAGTTAACTTACATGTGAAGTGCTGCTCAGACTCTAACTTAGTTGTCAGAGAAGTGCAATTAAAGCAGTGGTGAGAACCTCGCAGGGACGCTGGTGTACTGCTGAAAGCTAATCGGTCACCAGCCCAGACCAGGGTGATGGGCACACGAAAGCAATGGCTGTGGGAGCAAAAGAGAGGCCACGCACTGGTCCAGCAGCAGCATAGACCCTCCTTCCCAAGACTGACCTAGCTTCTCTGCCTCTGAATGTCCAACTTGTCAGCAACAATGAGTCCTTCAATGGTGCTAGTCCTTGAGGACCCTGGCTGGCTACCTGGTGTCCAGGTGGTTCACTACATTAGGCCTCTTCCAATGGTTCATCTCCACAGGAATGAATATTCTGGGTATGAATTTGCCTTTCCTGTCTGCAAAGCCTCAGCCACCGTGCTACCTGTGGTTAGGGAATGCTTGACCCACTGATGTGGAACTTCATATAGCGCAGCATTGGACTTCGGGCAGGAGTCACCTTACAGTGAAGGTGCAGGAGTGGGCTCATGACCGCGGGATCTACTGGTTGTTCACGCATCCTACCATCCAGAGGCAGCTGTCTGGGATGGCCTTTCTGGAATGGCTGAAGTGCTAGCTTGGAGAAAACACTCTGAGAAATGTGGTGCCATCTTTCAAAACACAGAATGTTTATATTGATGCAGAGGCCTGTGTATGGTGCTCTGTTCCTCATAGGAACAGTGCACAGACCAGGAACTAAGGGGTATAAATAGGAGTGGCCCCACTGATCGCCACTCCTAATGACCTATTGGAGGTTTTCATACTTCTGTCCCTGCAAATCTGGGCTCTTCAGTGTTGGAACTTCTGATCCCAAATAGACTAGCGGCTTGCCAGGTAATACTGCAAGGGACTCACTGAATTACAAATTACTGAAGGGCATGTAGGACTTCTTATGCCTAGGGACCCCTGAATAATTGATCTTTTTATATCATAGCAGCCAGGAGGAATATAAAGAGGTCCACCATGGGGTCTCCTGGTGCTCCCTTTCCCCCCTATAACTATGAGCAGACCTGTGCAGCAGCCCTGAACTGAGAGAGGGTATGACTATCAAGGGCTCAGCCCTCAGGGAGGTGAGCTGTATGGACAACCAGCTAAGCTACCGACATCTGCTGAGGTGGCTCTGAGGGTGAAGGGAATTCAGAATGGATATTGGAGGAGGGAGCAGGCTATGTTGCAGCCCTGAGGTCAACTACAGTGACAGGGGCTGTAGCTGATCCCTCTAACCTCCTTTATTAGTTTCCCCTCAGGAAGAAGGGCCTGTGTGAACCAGGAAACACTGATCCCAAAAACTATGTGGAGAAGGATATCTGTGTAACCCAAAGGGTGCACTATGGCAGCTGTGAGTATGTACCTCCCGGACCTGCGACTGGAGGGAGCATCCCTGGCCAAGGGCCCCATCTGCTGGACTGTGAAATGCTCCACTGAGCTGTGCCCAGGCCACCCCTCCCACAGGCTTCTCCCAGCCACGACTGTGAAGCAAGAATACTGAGGTAGGCCTGCTCCTGGGAGACACGGGTCTCCGATAGTGGCTGATTTTGGTTTGAGGACTCCCTGATGGCTTTGCTGAAGCTTCCTGAGACAAGGACAGCCTTGGGCAAGGCAGCCTAGGACAGTTCCTCCCAAGCTTCTCTCAGACTTGCCCTGTGATTTGACAGCTGCCCAGCCTCACACAGCCCCCTCCCTATTTTCTCTCACACAGGCATTTCCCCTAATAAAATCTTGCACTGTTCATCTCTTCTTGGGGTCTGCCTCCTGAAGGGTTTGAACTAGCATAGCTTATACCAGAAGGAGAGAGAAGAGTCAAGCATGACTCCTTGGTTTCCAACTTGGGAACAGGGGGCACGTGATTGCCAGGCACTGAGATGAGGGACACCAGGGTCCTCTGTTTGGAGAGGAAAGGCATAACAAGAAGACAGATTGAGGGGCATGTGGAAGGACAATAGGAATGGAAGACAGAGGTCTCAGGCAGGGAGGACAGTTCCACCTGTTACAGGTTTCTGTTACAGATGAAGTTTTCCTTTCCCCGCTGGAGGCCTGGTCTTAGTTCTCCAAATCTTAAGAGCAGCTCCAGTCTCCTCCATGGCTCAAAAACAGATTCTCATGAAAACATCTAGAAGGATATTAAAGAGAAGAAGCTTACTGTGGGGCTTCTGTCTTAGCTAGGGCTGCTCTAACAAAATACTGCAGACTGATAGCTTACCCAACATACGTTTATTGCTCACAGTTCTGGGACTGGTAAGTCCAAGATCAAGGTGAAGATCAGGTTCCTGGAGGGCATCCTCTTCCAGGTTTATAACAGCTGCCTTCCTACTGTGTCCTCACGTGGCCTTTCCTTGGTGAATGCTCCTAGAGAGGGAGAGGGAAAGGGAGAGGGATCTCTCCATCTTCCCCTCCTTGTAAGAATCCCACCTTCATGATCTCATTCAAACTTAGTGACCTCTGAAAGGTCACACCTCCAAATACCATTACACTGGGGGTTAGGGTTTTACTGTATGAATTTTGGTGGTGGTGGTGGCAGGGGGCACGAACGTTCAGTTTATAACAGTTTCTTTCAGCCATATTGGGTGGTGCTCTTTCTGGGAGTCACTCAGTGTTTATATAAAGTTCCCCTGCCATGTGGACGCTTGGCATAGGTGGCTCTAAGATACTTCCAATTCCTTACAGAAAAAAGAAACTAAATGCTGACTTACAGAACTTGAAAGCAAAGCTCGTTCATGCAGCCCTCATGCTCAGACTGGAGCCCTGTTCTCTGTTGGCTTCTGGCAGACCCTGTTCTTCAGCTGGAAGGTGGTGCCTGGCACACAACCACTTCACTGAGAGCAACGGTTTTCCCTTATCTCCCTGCCCTTGTCCCACGTCCCTTCTTTTATCTGCAAGTAAATTTTAAGTGGGGCGAAATGACAGGTTGATCAGAGTAATTTCCAGAACAAATGCAGAAATACATTCTTCATAGCTGGGCATGGCTTTGTAAACAGGAGCAGGTTGGACTGGTGAGACTGAGAGGA
>PVKM010022191.1:0-22015 GCA_004027735.1 Carollia perspicillata
ACTCTTTGTCCTGTGACAAGCTGGAGCGGCCCCGCCGCCCCGCCGAGGGCTTCTCTAACGACCACTCTCTCCCCCGCAGAATCAGAGCCAGGAGCAGACCCCCGTGCTTCCTGCCTTCTGGCCTTCTCCACGCAGCCACTCCTCAGCCAGCATGTGCTTCCACTCTTCTCAGACTTCCGTGACTCCCGTCCAGGGCCTTCTGGCCCAGGGCATCCGGAGCCGAGGTTTTCTTCTCAGAGCTGCTGGAGTGAAAACACAGAAGGTCAAGAGAGAGGAGACGGCTTCGGACCCTGGTTTGTGAGGACAGCGGAGAGAAAAATGTCAGGCGCCTTCCCCGGCTCACCCCAGCCGCAGTCAGTGAGTCCTAGAGAAAGCAACACGGTGGGAGAAGCAGAGCCCAGCTCATCCCGAAGGGCAGACCCTGCGCACACTGACAAGAGGATGAAGGGATCGGAAACACCAAGGTCTGGAGCCGTAGGCTGTAGTGCGCATGAGCGAGACGGGAGCCCGGAGTCAAACGTTATTGCAGACCAGGTAACCCTCTCAGGGGAGGAGCTCCAAGTTTGCGGGCAGTGTGGGAAAGGCTTTAAAGATAGGTCAAACCTCATCAGACACCAGCGGACACACTCACCAGAGAAGTCTTATGTGTGCGATGAGTGTGGCCAAGGCTTTACCCTGTTGTCGGTCCTCGTTCATCACCAGAGGAGACACTCGGGAGGGAAGCCGTACACGTGCAAGGAGTGCGGGCGAAGCTTTAGCCAGAAGTCCAACCTGACCAGACACACAAAACTACATTCGGAAGAGAAGCCTTATTTGTGCAAGGAGTGTGGGCAGAGCTTTAGAAGTAATTCCGTCCTCACTAGACATCTGCGGAACCACTCTGGGGAGAAGCCCTATGTTTGTCAGGAGTGTGGGCACGGCTTCGCCAAAAGGGCGTACTTCGTCAGACACCAGAGGACACACTCCGGAGAGAAGCCCTACGTGTGTATGGAGTGTGGACGAGGATTCGGTGATAGGTCAACCCTCACAAAACACCAGAGGACTCACTCAGGGGAGAGGCCCTATGTTTGTCAGGAGTGCGGGCACGGCTTCAGGCAGAGGTCATCCGTCATCAGACACCAGAGGACACACTCTGGGGAGAAGCCCTACGTGTGCCTGCAGTGTGGACGAGGATTTGGTGATCAGTCAGCTCTCAGAAAACACCAGAGGGTTCACTCAGGGGAGAGGCCTTACGTGTGTGGTAAGTGTGGCCGAGGCTTTAGCCGGAAGTCACTCCTCCTTACTCACCAGGGGACACACACAGGGCAGAAGTATGTCTGTGGGGAGTGTGGGCGAAGTTTTAGCTACAAGTCAAATCTTGTCAGACACCAGAAGACACACCCAGGCGTGAAGCCTTACACATGCAGTGAGTGTGGGCAAGGCTTTTTCTATAAATTGACCCTCATCCTACACTTAAGGGCACACTCAGGGGAGAGGCCTTTTGTGTGTGGTGAGTGTGGACAAGGCTTTGGCCGGAAGTCACTCCTGCTCATGCACCAGGAGACACACTCCAGGAGAAGCATTATGTTTCCAAGGAGTATGGACAGCGTTTTGGCTACAAGCCAAATGTCATCAGACCCCAGAGGACACACTGAGGGAAGAAGCCTTGTGCATGCAGACGTCACGGGCAAGACTTCATCTTGTACCACGGAGACACCTGGGGAATAGCCCTCCTGTGTGTGTGGAGTGAGGGGACCTTCAGAGATTCGTTGCCCCTCATCAGGCTTCGAGGACACATTCAGCCGAGGAGGCTGACACATGCAGGGTGTGGGTAACTCCAGCTCTAAGTCGACACTTACTGCACAAGGAGGATACACTTGGGTGGGACACGTTGGGTGTGCAGGGACTGTGGGTGAGGCGTTAGCAGTAGGTCAACATTGCCCGAACTTCCAGTGGTTGACGGGCAGGCACAAGATGGCGCTCTCAGGGAGGAGCTGCGTGTTGGCAGGGGTTGTGGGCAAGGCTCTTGGGATCTCACGCCATAGGGAGATCCTTATGTAGGGGTGAAATGGGATTACGTCTAGGGCTGAGGATACTGTGGAGCTCTGCCCAGGTAACCGCATCGGGACCAGCACACCTGCAGCTCCTGGTAACTGCTACCGACGGCCGCAGAGCCGAATTCTTCTCCGGCATCTGCTCTCAGCCCCAGGGAACTGCACCTCCCTAAGGACTCACTCCTGGCCAGTGACTGATGGATATGGGGAGGCAAAACCTCACTCCTGGACTCAGTTGGGTCCAAAGGGTCATCCTGGATCCAGAGATGCTCGTAAGATCTCAATTAGAAACACACTGTAGGTGAGCTTCTTCCTCTGCCCAGTCGGCCCTTATTCACCAAAAAACCACTCAGTCCCCCATCTCGTTGTCTCTCCAGGGACTCCACTGTAGGACATGTTAAGTGTACAAGGAGTGTGGACATGGTTGTGGCCATACGTCACCCTTCACCAGCCCCAGCATGTACTTGTACATAGAAGCTCTGTGCGTGTGGGAAGAATGAGCACAGACTCAGGAAAAGCACAGCTCAGGATGTATCAGAGCACGGCTACGTTGGGAGAAGCTTTACAAGGACAGGGAGGGCGTTGGTGAGACGCTTTAGCAATTAGTTTTACCTGATCTTCGACCCGGGGCCACTCAGGGAGAAGGCCCGTGTGGGCAGGGTTCGGCGGATTGCACCTTCTCCGGAGACTAAGAGGACATTCTTGCCGCCACAGACCTCTGCCTCGCGCACCTTTGAGGGGCTTTCAGAGGTCTTGACGCCCACTGCAGTCTTTTGTATGAGTGTGAAGATAGTACTAGCAACTAAATAGGCATGTACTTTTTGTCTTTTTTTTTTTTGGGGGGGGCATGTACTTTTTGTAATCAGATGCAATGGATAAGTAAAAGCTTTTCATGAAGTAACCTACGAATGATCAACTTGTTTCCTTTTCAAACACCAATTCTGACCTGTGTTTCCTTGTCCTTTTGTCCTAGTAGAATCTTGAATGAGCTCAAGCTGTGCACCTTAGTCTCTCATCCATCTGGAAAGGAATTCACGTGAACAGCCCAGATTTCCTGCACGAATCCGGTCCTTGAGAAGAAAATAAGTCCCAAACAAATCTAGTAGATTTGTTGGGGAACCTGGGCCTCTGCATGGGGAGGGTGACCGAGATTCTGGAGACACGGCAGCTGAGGGGAGGGAACTTCCCAGGTCTCCAGGCCAGGATTGCCTCTTCTGATTATTTGGCTTCTGGGAAGTTCCCTTCCCTGGGCTTTGTTCCTTCGAATCTCTACTCAGGTCTCAGCTGAATCCTCCTCATCCTCATCGAAGCATCCCTGTTCCCTAATGGCCTGTCTGTGTCCTGCATTTTCAGGGACCTTTTAAGCACACTCTCTCTGCTGCCTTCCATATTCTCAGCTCAGGTCCTTTAACCATGCCCTGTTCTCCAGTCATGAGTCAGTGCTTTGGGCCTCTTAGCTACTCGGAGGTCTAAAGACCCCCTAAATGTACCTTCAATGCCATGTCCCCTCAGCTCTCCAATCCAAGGGTCCTATTAATGACACCCCACATCATCCTTCTGCTAACTGGTCCAGGACAGGCTAGCCATACACCAGCTGTTGTTCTTCAGCTCAGGGACCTGGCCCTTGGGCCACACCCCCTCCTAGGCCCGCTCCCTCAGAGCCCAGATTGCCCAACCTGACAACTCCACAGTCCCTGGCTCTGATTTCCAGGTTCTGGGCCAATCATTATTCACTGGAGAGGGGGTCTGCCTACACTGGAGCAAGTTTGTTTGCTCCGTTGGAGTCTACCAGGTCCACAAATTTGACATCAGGCTTTGAAAATCAGAAAAGGCGCAGAGTGGTATTAACACCCCATCCAAGGAGGGGGCAGTGTAGAGAGTCTGAAGGAGTCCCTGGCTCCAGGGCCTCTACCCCTCCACCCTGCAGTCAACTCTCCTGTGGCTCATGGGTCAGCTCGGGTGAGGAAAAGGTGTCAGCACCAGAATGTAGGCCCCCACCCCTTTCCCTCACAGTCCTTTGCCAGAACTACTCCTGTAACATCAACACTTTGCTTCCAGTCAGACCTGGAAGCCACAGACAGAAAGTGTACATGGGTTTGAAGAGTGATGAGATAGGCCCTTTGCCTTCCAGATGAGCCCAAGGCCCTTCCCCATGTCCTGGTATTGGGAGAGAAAAATGCCAAGAAGAGAACCAGCACCTTCCTCTAAAAAACAGGGTATACCCTCTTCGTTAATTTTAATCTAGATGTCATTTTGGAGAATAGCCAAGCACACAACTGCCCTTTAATTAAAGAGAATTAATTGGGATAGGTTGAAACATGGCATTCTACGGTACTTAAAAAAAAAAAAGAAAGAAACAAGATTCCTAGAGTTCCATCCACCAGTGTTCTGAAGAGGGTAAGAGAATTCCTTCTCTGAGGGTTGGGGCAGCAGTTGGGGATTGGGAAGTCTCACAAAACCAGGTTACACTCTGGGACAGGTTTGGCCTTCGTCCACTGCTGATGGAGACCACAGGGACTCCATCGCCAGCAGAGTTGCGTCTGCAGAGCCCTCCCTGCTGCTGGTCATCGGTTCCCCTTTTCCCAACCTTTCACATCCCCTGGGGATTTTATTTTACTTTTTAAAGATTTTATTTATTTATTTTTAGAGAGAGGGGACGGGAAGGAGAAGAGAGGGAGAGAAACATCAATGTGTGGTTGCCTCTTGTGCTTCCCCTACTGGGGACCAGGCCCACAACCCAGGTATGTGTCCCGAGTGAGAATTGAACCGATGACCCTCTGGTTCGCAGGCCTGCACTCAATCTACTGAGCCACACCAGCCAGGGCCCTCTGGGGATTTTGTCATTTATAATAGTTTTTGTCTGAGCCTCCTCTGTGCAGTGTCTGTCCTAATAACTAAAAGCCGGGCCTGAGCCTTTCCCTATGGCTCGGAAACACTGCCATGAAGAGGCTTGCTCGTCTTTTGAGAGAGGGGCCCAACCTGTAAAAATCTTCGTGTAAATAAATAGCAATATTGGAGTTGTGTCCGATTAATAAAATTGTGAACGCACTTCAGATTTCCTGCCAACACATTAGCACAGGAAATATCCTGGGGTTGAAGATCTGGAAGAGATGATGCAGGGAAACAGAGAAAAATTAAGAGAAAGATAAGGCGTGATGAACAGCGCCAAGACCAGGACAGACTTGGGAGGTCAGAAGTGTGGTCGTGGCCCAGACAAAACTTCCAGGATGGCTCTGGAGGCAGCAAGGTGGACTGCCAGGGAAGAGAGACGTGTCGTAGGGTTTGTTTCCAAAGTACCGGTGATTGACAGCCTGGATGCAGAAGATCGGGGAGAGTTTAAAAGGATGCCCACAAACACAGCTTTCCAACGGCAGAGACATTTGCTAAAGGTAAAAAGTTCTCATCACCCCGAGAATCCAAGCGGAAAGCCAGCCTCACCTTACCTGTTTATCGTAAGCAGAGTGCCTTCTCTGGAGGGCAGGCTGAACCTCTACCCTCTTTCCCCACCCAGGTCCTGTGCTGTGCTGACCAACGCGGTAGAATGTGTTTTGTGTGTATGTGGAATGGTGCCGCGTGTTAACATACTGTCTCAGCTCCAAATTCCCTTTTTGTTGCCTGATCTATGAAAGTGGATCTGGGCCCTTTAAATACTTTTCCTTTGCCAGCTAGCGTGAGGTTTATCAGCAGTGGGCTCTGGAGCACCACCGCAGGAGGCCAGGGTCGTCCTTCCGGGCTCAGGGGGCCCTTTCACCAGGCTCCTGAGAGTAAGTACCCTTTTCCCCCAGCTCCTTGACCAGTGCGGTTTCTTCACGCTAAATGCCTGCAGGACACAGCTGCCTCCACCGACTGGCCATCCTGTGTTTTCTTCAGCTGTCCGCTCAGGGAGTGGTGGTTTAGTCAGGAGCCCAGACAGCACAGGTCACTGCTTCCACACCCTCTCTTCATCTCCACGGGCATACAGTCTGGGGCCCCACTGGACTGGCTTCCTGACAAGGAGATCGCCTGACTTCTCGTCTCCTGCAGAGGCCCAGAGCTCCCCAGCCCCTTTCTTCAGCTCCACGTGCATGCGCACCAGGGTCCCCCCTCAGCTGCCCCAGCCCAGGCTGTGCCGAAAAGCACACTGGGCCCCTGCAGCTTTCCAGTCTGCATTTCCAGCAGTGCCTATAACCGTGCGCTGACGTTCCTGCTCACCTGCCCAGCAGCCTTGTCTCATTTGTGCCTCACAGGTTCGTTCGATGCAGCCCTTCAGACGCAGACACTGCGGGGTCCACGTTTGGTATCAACAGCAACATCTCGGTTCTCTGTCCACATCCAGACACCTTTGGCGGGCCTGCATTCCAGGGGGTTATCCTGCTTGACAGCTCTGGCCTGGGCAATCCTCCACCCCCACCCCAACTTCTCCACCGTCAGTGGGCTGTAACCTCACCTCCAGGGAGGGCTGAACCCCAGCTTTGGGGAGGGAATCCTTCTTCCACGTCGATCCTAGACTGATGCCGAGGTGAATTGTGTGTGTGGTTTTTATAGGAGGGCAAAGACACAAACTTTTGATGGCATTATTCAGTGAACCCATAAGCCGAAGAAATAATGCTCGTCAAGGTTATTATTAACACTAGCAGGGGCTCTGGCCCTGAACCCAAACACAAAAATCTAACGGTCTAGACTTGAAGGTGGCAAATTACAGCCTGAGGAAAATCTGGCCTGTTTCCTGTTTTTCTGTAAGGCTTGCAAGCTGAGAATGGTTTTTTACATTTTAAATTGTTGAAAATAATCAAAAGAATAATAATATTTTGTGACACGTATCTGTGTCCATAAATAAAGTTTTATTGTAACACAGCCCTACATTTGTTATGTATTGTCTATAGCTGCTTTCATGGTACCTTGTTGAGTTGAGTAACTGCATCAGAGACCATACGGCCCATAAATCCTGAAATATTGTCTGACCCTGAACAGAAGACGTTGGCTGATCCTTGACCTATACTAGTGATTTTCAACCAGTGTGCCTGCCACGAGACTTTTTAAAACATGCAGTATCTGACCCCTTAGTCAGGGGCACTGACCTCTTTTTCCCTTAGATTGCCAAGTAAAAAAAATGACAACGCCAACACCATAGCCATCCCATATGAATGAATAAAAATTATTCCTATTTTTTTGTCACAGCAGCAACATTTTAGTAATTAGTGTATGTGTGCCATCAGATGAAAAAGGATGAAAATCGCTGATCTGGACTGAACCTTGGGGCCGCTGAACCGAAGACCCAGTGAGTAACCCCGTGTTCTGGAATTCATGACTTCTTTTTTTTCTTATTTGTAGAAACTGGCAAGCTGATTCTAAAATTTATATGAAATTGCAAGGGATCTGGAATGCCAAAGCAATCTTGTAAAAGAAAAACAAATGAGGAGGCCTCACATTTTCTGACTTCCAAACTTACTACAAAGCGATGGTACTGACAGCGGGACAGTTGTACAGATCAGTGGAACGGACCGAGAAGTCAGAAGCAAAACCGTGTGTGCATGGTCAACTGATTCCCACAAGGGTGCCAAGACCATTTACTGGGGAAAGAATAGTTTTTTCAACAAATGGTGCTGGGGCAACTGGATATTTACCTGCCAAAGAATAAAGTCCAACCCTTACCTTATGCCATCCGTAAAAATGAACTAAAAATGTATCAAAGAACTAAATCAGGGGTGTCCAACTCCTTTTTACCGGGTGCAACATCAGCCTTGCAGTTGCCTTCAAAGGGTTGAATGTAATTTCTGGACTGGATAAATGTAACTGCTCCTTACCAGTTAAGCAAGAGCTCGGCGCTGCCACCGGGTAGAAACAAGGTGGAGGGCCAGATTTGGCTCACGGGCCTGGTGTTTGCCACCTGTGATCTAAATGTAAGAAACTAAAACTATAAAACTCTGAGAAGAAGAAAACAGGGCCGAAACTTCATGCTCTTGGGTTTGGCAAAGGATTAGACATGCCACCAAAAGCAAGAGCAAAAAAGAAAAAAAAGGAGGTACATCGGACTTCATCAAAATTGAAAACCACTGTGCAGGACACTATCGAGAAGGTCATATATCCACACACTTTCCTGATAGACAACCCACAGAACGAGAGAAAATGTTAAGTCGTATCTGATATGGGACTTGTGTCTAGAACACATAAAGAACTCTTTCAACTCAATAAGAAAAGCAAGTAGCCCAAGGATGATATACAGATAGCCAGTAAGTACAGGGAAAGATGCTCAACATCATGAGTCATCAGGGAAATGCCAAAAGTAGCCCAAGGATGATATACAGATAGCCAGTAAATACAGGGAAAGATGCTCAACATCATGAGTCATCAGGGAAATGCCAATCAAAACGACAATGCGATACATACCAGTTACATAACTCTAGGATGGCTCAGTCCAGACCACTTAATAACTAGTGTCAGTGAAGAAGTGGAGAAATCAGAACCCTCACAGACTGCTGGGGGAAATAGTGTGGCAGTTCCTCAAACAACTAAACAGAATTACCATATAACCCAGCAGTCCCACTCCTAGGTATATACAAACACGAGAAATGAAAGCATGAAAACTTGTGCACAAATGGTTAATGCAGCATTATTCATAATAGCCAAAGGGTGGAAACAACTTAATGTCTTACTGATGAATGGGTAAACAAAAGCAGTATATCCATATAACGAAATAGTATTCAGCCATAAAAAAAGAAATGAAGTACTGACATGTACCACAATGTGAATGAATCTTGAAAACATTATGCTAAGTGAGGGGTGGAGATGGAAGAGGGTATGGGGGTTTAAATGGTAATGGGAAAACAATAAAATAAAAAAATAAAAAATACACTAAGTGAAGTAAGGCGGTCGCTAAAGACCATGTACTGGATGAATTCCTTTGTAAGAAATACCCAAATGTCTGGATTTCAGGTCTTTGTTCACATGTACTCTTCAGAGAGGCTTTCCGCGATCAGGTGGCCAAAGTTACAACCCATCACCCTCAGTTCCTCTGCCCTACTTTTTCTTTTCCACAAATCACTCTGTTACTTTCTAACCTATTCATTTGGTTGATTGTCTTTCTCACTAGAACATAAAACTCCTTCGGGGAAGGGAGTTTGTATCTCAGTGCATGGCCTTAGTAGGTACTAAATACATTTTAAAATGCATGCATGAGTGATTTGTTAGGAGGCGGGGTCACTTGGGAGCAGCTGAGGAATCAGATGGTACTATATTCCCGTCTTTGCCACCTCGAGCAAGATACTTTGTCTCTCTGAGCCTCCATCTCATCAGCTCCAGATCGACAGAAATGGGACGACATAATATACATTTTAGGGTAGAGTGAGGATGAATTGCAAAGCCCTGAGGTGGAAGTTTTCCTTGCTGGGCTTGAGGAACAACAAGGAGACTAGTATGAGTGGAGGAGGACGAATGAGGGGAATGGTGAAGGAGATGAAGTTGGAAAGGGTTGCAGGGCTGGATTTTATTGCCCATGTTCTGGGAAGTTATGGGGAAGTGGAGAGCAGGGCAATGACATCGTCTGATATACCGGTGATCCCATCACACTGTAGAAGGATCCCTCTGGCTGCTGTGAGTGCAAGAGAGGAAGCAAACAGACCAGTTAGGGGCTCATGCAATTATCAAGACAGAAGTGATGGTGGCTAGGACTAGAGTGGTAGTAGAGGGGTAGGTGACAACAGTCAGATCTAAGACATTTTGAAGGCGAGGATTTGCTGGCTGATTGTGACAAGGGAGAGAGAAAGAGAGGGGGTCAAGGATGCTGCCATTTTGATTTTTGACCTGAGAAGCTTCTGAGAGGGGAACACTGGTAAGAACTGGTTTTGGGAAGAAGAGTGAATAGAATAAAAAATGTAGTTTTGCCCTGGCCAAGTAGCTCAGTTGGTTAGAGCATTGTCCTGATACACCACGGCTGTGGGTTTGATCCCCATCAGGACACATACAAGACTCAACCAAGGAATGAATGAACAAGCGGAACAACAAATTCTCTCTCTCTCTGCTCCTCCCCCTAAAATTAATAAATAAAAAATTTAAAAGATCACATGTATTAAAAAATTAATTTTCATCGTTAAATTTTGTATACCTAATAGACATTCATGCAGGCAGCTGGATATCAAAGCCAAGAGTTAAACGAAGAAGCCCAGGGTTAAAGGAATAAATTTGAAAAACCTGAGCATGGTAGCATTCAAAAGTCACGGAACTGGATGGGATTGACTGGGAAATATTCATTCAAATACTTATAAAGCCGTTGTTTTGTGCTAAGCATTTTCTAGGCACTTACAGCAGTGAACAATACACAAAAATCCAGTTGTTGGAACTTACATTCTAATGGGAAGGGATAATAAAATGACAAAAACATGCAGTATGTTAGCTATTAATGTTAAAGAGAAAGGGAAGGTTGCAGTTTTAAACAGGATGGCCAAGGAAGTAAGTCCTCCGTGGGAAAATGTTGAATCTTGAAGGTAAGGGCAAAAGCGGTGCACACACCCGGACGACAAACATTCCAGGCAGAGGCGACAACAGCAAGTGCCTACCTGCTGAGGCAGGAGCGCGTCGAGCAAGTTCACGGATAAACATGGACAGTGGCTGTACCGGATAGAACCGGGATAGAGTGGCGGGAGTTGTGGACCCGGAATTAATGGGCCGGGTCCGGGGCGGGGTAGGGCGCAATTAGAGTGAGGAGCAGCTCAGAGAAAGTTAACTTTGAAGTAACTCCCTCCCCCAAGCCCCGCCCCATTTTGAGCACACCGGGTTACCCTCTCCGGGCCCGGCTCTGGGACCGGAAGTAGCTTCCACCCGACACCATTTTGCTCGCACCCACATTTCCGGAAACAGTGGCGGGAAGCGGGTTGAAGGAGGGCGACTAGGCCTAGGCGGAGGCGAATCCGGGGGGAATCGGAGCCATCAAAACCGCCACCATGGTGAGGAGATACAGGCTGGCGGCGCGGGCGCGTCCGGGTCTGTTGTGGAGGGAGCGGCCGCGATCGATTGGGGAGGAAGCCGTGGTTGGCCGCTCAATGCAATGAAGGCCGGGACCGCGGCCACTGTGTCCCGGCGCCAAAGACCCGGACTTTGGATGTTCGGCGGGTTGGGGGAGGGGGAAGCTGGAACTGCGGGACGGAGGTCCCGGTCGCTCAATGGGGGCGAGGGTAGAACCGTGGGTCTCCTCGCTGCTGTCGTCGTAGTACTTGGGATCCTGTAGTCACTAAGTAAACTTTTGCAGAAGAAATGTGTGTCTGTATTTTGAGAGCAGGCGCTAGAACCGCAGGAGGACTAGGGAAGGGGGTGAGTGCCTAAGAAGGACATGGGGCAAGAGGTGGAAGGGCTTCTGGTCAAAACCGGAGAATAATTTTTGGGTTTAGTAGATGGGGAGGACGGAGCGGGAGGGTGAATGAGAATGAGACTGTTAGGAGGAAGAGCTGAACTTACTTCTTCAGCATGTATGTATGAATACCTTTGGCTTTTCAGGAGTTGGGGCTGTCCTACGAAATGTGTCCTTCACCGAGTTCACTTTCTAATTGGGGACATAATTCAGAGTTATAATTGAGCATTAAGTGAAAGTAATGCTGCGGAGGGAGGCGGGGTAAGAATGCTTTTAGGAGTAGAGGATGGGAGGGGCTATTACCGATCCGAAGGATGCGAGAGCCAAGCTTTGAAAGTTCCTGGAAGGGGACAGGGAGGAAGAGGTGAAAGACGAGATGGGAAGAATTGGCAGGAGCCTAGTTACTAAATGCCTTAGGTGCTCCTTAATCGTGCTGGTGATGAGGCATGTCCTTGAAGGATTTCAACCCGCCAAACGACATGGACTCTGTGTTTAGAAAGGTCACTTTGTTCTGTAGGTGCCATGTGTTGGGTGAAGTGAAAGCAGGGAAACCAGGTCGGGTATTGTTTGGGGAATTGGTTAGAAGAGTAGGCACTGGATCCAGGCCGATGAGGTTCCAACACAGCTTTCTGACCCCGAGACAGGGCAGACTACTTAATGTCTCCAGGCTTTAGTGGCCTCATCTGTAAAATAGCAAAAATAATGGAGCTGATTTTGAGAATTAAATGAGATCTACAGTGCTTGTCACAGTGCCTGGTATACAGGGAACCACCGGTAAGGGTTGGCTATTTACAGGGTGGACCAAAACATGTTGCCGTGAAGGTTGAGGTGTGTGTGGCTGGGAGCTGTGTGATTGATCACAAGGCAGTTGAAAGAGCCATCCCCCGTAACCTGGGTCTCCAGTGTGCAGTTGAAGGTTCTGATTCACACACGTGGATGTCCAGTAACTCGCTCTTGTCCAAGCTCACAGATGAATAGCACACACAGGTCTGGCCCATAGAAGGCCCTTGGAGGAGTTAAGACTGGCCAGTGCCAATCAGATTGATGGGAGGCTAATACCCAGGTCAAATGCCCTGTCATTGATTGCTACAGAGAAATATAACTGCCCAGGGCACCCAACAGTTCACACTGTGCTATCTCCATATATCTCTGTTTTAGCAAAAATACATTGCAAGCCAGACTATGAAGCAGAAAAGGTGTTCGGGTTAATTAAAGTATATTAAGTCATGTATTCTTAAAGATCATTGTGTGTTCAGACCGATGAGCACCCTGGGCACAAGCAAATTTCCAAAAGGCAGCCTTGGAGGCACTCACAAATTCTCCTTTGGGGGACTCCACGCTCACCTCCAGGGTGATCAGCTCCTTTCTGATCAGCTTCTGACTGGTTGGGTTTTTAGTGCCAGTCCCATCCCAGTTCCTTTACTCAGCCCCTTTAATGAGTGTGGGTGTCGTACAGCACCGAGGTCGCACTGGTGATCTTCACAATGGCAGCTGGCTGATCTGTGCTAGGGATGGGTTAGATTAGTTTGGAGAGGACCTACAAGCTCACCCCTGAAGTGTAGCCAGCCTAAACAAAGGCGGTTGTAATGTGCCAGGGTTTGAAGGGGAAGCGAGGGAAACAGTAGTGGGCGGAGGTCAGGGCTGAACACAGGCTGACATGGCAGAATTCCTGGGAAAAGGACTGGCTGTACTCAGACAGACAGACGCATGGGAAAGGAGGCCGCAGCAGAAGTTCTTAGGAAGAAGGACTAAGGGGTATGTGGTTCCCGAAGAGCTGAATCTCCTCCCTGCTGATTTCTCCTTGCAGACTGTGGGCAAGAGCAGCAAGATGCTGCAGCACATCGACTACAGGATGCGGTGCATCCTGCAAGACGGTCGTATCTTCATCGGCACCTTCAAGGCTTTCGACAAGCATATGAATTTGATCCTGTGTGATTGTGACGAATTCAGGAAGATCAAGTGAGCAGTGGGCTGTGTGGGGAGGGATTTGGGTCGGGAGGAGTAGATTGGGCGGGTGGTCCAAGTGGTACAGGTGGTGAGGTAGGCGGCTGCTTCTTGTTGGTTTGCTCTCCCTGTTCTAGAGGGCAGATTTAAAGGGTGACATTGGACTCTTAAGAAATCTCCTTCCTTAGCCCAGCAAGCCTTGCTCTGTAGCTCTAGCACATCACATGTTGTAAGGAGGGCTGCTAGGCTTTTTGTTTCTCTTTCATTCTTGTGCCCCTGGGTACTGGGGTAAAGGGCTCTCCTGTTTTCCCCACAGGTGTGTGAGGGGGGAGAGCTTGATTTTCTGGCCTCATTGCCTATTTGTAAAGCCGTAGCCTAAAGGGCTCTCTCCCATTGCAGCCTGGTCTGAAACTGCTTTAAGAAGCCTCTGACCCTCTTCGGGGTAAGTGCTCAGCTCCCTCTGTGGGTTTGGGGCCAGTGATTTTTCTTGGCATTTGTAGAAACAGTGGGACTTATTTTCTACTTTCCCACAGTTCCCTAAGTTATTGGATAACTCCCTTATATTAAGACTCCCAGATCTTAAGTTTCTGGCCTACTAAACTATGTGGTCTAGTTTTTTGTCCTACTTTTACATTTAAGGCATCTTGAGGCCCAAAGAGGTTAAGTGATTTCCATGCTCATCCAGCTGTCTTTTGCCATGTGCATTGCATATTACGTCGTCAGCAGCTGTGAATTCCCTTGATTTCCTCTGGGGCTGTTGGTTTCTTTGTGGCAGGAGGTTAAGAAGCACAGGACACAGAATGCGGTAGGATGGATGAGTACCAGGTGTGCACTTTGGAGCAGGGCCGCCGGAGCCGTGTAGAGCTGTGCCAGACGGTTCTCTTTGTTTTACCAATGAAACTAACTTGGGTCTGATGGTAGAAAAATGTTTACTAGAAAATACTTTTTAAAAATACATGAGAAAAAAATTAAGATGCCCAGAAGGGTTTTTTAAAGATTGTAAAAGGGCAGTATGTACTTTCATTTAAAAATTAAAAAAGCACAGATAAGCAAAAAAGGGAAAAAAATGTCCACCCACAGAAAATCACCGTCACTTTAATATAAAATAACTTTACAATGAAACCTTTAAGTTCATTTTTAAATTCAGGCATATTCTCTTTTCTTTCCTTTATTTTTAGTGTACTGGTTTTGGGTTTTTCTTCCCTTCCCCTATCTTGTAGTTTATTTTTCCACTTCACACTCGTATTTTGTTCATCCTTTTATGGCTGTGGCTGTTCGGAGATCTTTGTTTCTGTGCAGTGAGGACAGAGGTGTAGTTCCTGTGTAGTTAACTCTTCCTTCATGGTTTCTATTTCTGGTGTGATGCGAGGGATGGAGTGATAGGCCCACTCGTAAGTGGGGTGAGTGGGAGTCACTCGACCTGAGGAATTGTTTTGGCTGCCTTCTGACACTGGCAAGACCTTAAGCCAAAGGGAGGGAACAGAGTGATAGTGGAGAAGACTGCAGAAGGGTAGCTTGACGGTGGCTGCTGAGTGACATTGGGCCGGGCTGGGCTTTCTGGACTGTTGTCTGTTCCGCGCGTCCTCCTGGCATGGGAAACAGCCACTCTGGGTTACGGAGTCAGCCTGTGAGGACTGTCTAGAGGAGCTGTCTTAGGGAGAGCTCACATGCCGATCGTCAGGAGAAAGAGTGTAAAACAAATCCTGGAGGCCTTCAGGTAGGCGAACATGAACCCTACCCTCTTTCTAATACTTGTTTTTGTTTTGTTTCTTCTCCTAAACCTGTCTGCAGGCCAAAGAACTCGAAACAGGCAGAGAGAGAAGAGAAGAGAGTCCTTGGTCTGGTGCTGCTTCGAGGGGAGAACCTGGTCTCAATGACCGTAGAGGGGCCTCCCCCCAAAGATGTAAGTCAGAGCTGGGGGCCAGGGCAGGGCAGGGCAGGGCCATTACTGAGCTTGTGCTGTGCGCCAAGCACTTAAGGTTTTGTTTTTGTTTTTTGAGGATTTTATTTACTTATTTTTAGAGAGATGGGAAGGGAGCGTGAAAGAGTGGGAGAGGAACACCGATGTGCAAAAGATACACTGATTGGCTGCCTCTCATGCACAACGAACTGGGGGCCTGGCCCTCATTCCGGGCGAGTGTCCTGAGCGGTCCACTGAGGTGCACAGCCGGGGCACCCTGAGTGTTTTATGTAGTCCTTGTAGTCATCTTTTGAGATAAATTTCTCCTACTTTATAAATGCAAACCGGGTTTTAGTAACTTGCTGAGGGTGTCACGGCTAGCAAGTGATGACCCTGGCACTTGATCCCAGTACATTCTTGGTTCTATAAATGCCATCCTATCAATACATTAGAAATGGAGCAGCCTTTAGGGAATTTAACCAATTTGTGTTCCCTTTTTTTGTCCACATGCTATATTTTTTAGTATTTAACACATAATATGCATGTAATATTTATTCGGCTTTTTCACTTAATGTAAACATTTTTCTGCTTGCTGTAAGTCATGTTAATGAAATGACTATGATTGTCTCAAGTGAATACAAAGTAGTTTATCATAGTCATTTCCTGATTTTTGGACTGCAGTTGAAGCTTTTTCCAGTATAAATGTCTGCAAAGGATGTTATCATAGTTTTCAGTTCCAAGAATATTCATAGCTGTTGATATCGGTTTCCAGTGGAATCTATTACTCTAATGTAGCCCGTCGTACACCGTCATGACCACGACCAGTTTCGTTGTAGCTCTATCATTTGCAGATGAGGAAAGAGTCCCCAGATTGTCAAGTGCTCTTGACTACCGCACCCTTCTGAATTTGGTTTAATTTTCACAGGAATTTGTGTAGGTGGTTGTGTTGTGGCATGTTTCTCTGTAGGTACCCTTAGGCTGTTCTAGCTCGCTGCAGGGGTGACAGCTCGGCGTGCAGTCGTAGGTGAAGGAGGGGTGGTGTTGGCACGCGCAGGCGGAGAGTAGTTCTGATGCCCCGGGAGTCTGAGGGGCTCTCCAGGTAATGGCATTCCATAGTACACGTGTGATTCTCTAGGCCACGAGCATTTCAGCACGTTTCTTTATTTTCAGACTGGCATTGCCCGAGTGCCACTCGCTGGAGCTGCCGGGGGCCCCGGGATCGGCAGAGCTGCAGGCAGAGGAATCCCGGCCGGTGTCCCCATGCCCCAGGCTCCTGCAGGGCTTGCTGGGCCAGTTCGTGGGGTTGGCGGGCCATCCCAACAGGTGAGTTGGTAAAGGGCACCAGTGTCAACTGGTTAAAATAAAGGATAGAGGGAGGGTCCACATCTGGGAAGAGTCCAGAGTGACCAACCTGTGACTGTCAGACCAACTGTATTTCATGCACGGGGCTTTGTGTGTTATTCCTGGAATCAGTTGGAAAGGAAAACTTGTCATTGTGAATTACATCGGTGGTATTGAAGTGAAGAGATGCATGAAAGGTGTATTAGTCGTCTGTACTGGAGCAAAGTGTTTCCATGATAACATTTGAAATATATTCTCTTATCTCCAGTTTGCACTGGGTATCCTCCGCTCAGGCTAGAAGATTGGAATTGGGCATTTAAACCTGATCTTCTCTGCAAGATGGTTTTGAGTAGGAAGTGTGATGTCATGAGTTGTAGCTTAGGAGATTTGGTGTTTGCTGTTCTTTCCCGAGGTGGGGGGAGAGCGGGACGCTGCGTGGAATGTGCTATTCTGTGTAATTCTCTTCCTGTGTCCTCCTAGGTGATGACCCCACAGGGAAGAGGCACTGTTGCGGCTGCTGCGGCTGCTGCCACAGCCAGTATTGCGGGGGCCCCAACCCAGTACCCACCAGGCCGTGGGGGTCCTCCCCCACCAATAGGCCGAGGGGCACCCCCTCCAGGTGAGAAGCCCATAAGGAGACCATTGCTAATTGAGAAAAGGTCCTGAGCTGGATTTATGATGAGACACACCTTGACTGAAACTGGTGATGAGTTTTTATAGTTAAGCAGGATTACTCTGAGATCCAGCCTTACTGACCGACCCAGGAACAGGAGCCACTGGAAGGCCCACGTCTTTGGCTCACGACCCCGTTTGCTCGGGGTTGCTGGGAGGGTGGGATGGTCCATCTGTCTCAGAACTTGGTGGGCAGCTTGGTGTGTTTTCTGCTACCTTTGGACAGACACTGGAGCTGTATTTTGGGGGCTTTTCTCTTGCAGGCATGATGGGCCCACCTCCGGGTATGAGGCCTCCCATGGGTCCCCCCATGGGGATTCCCCCTGGACGAGGAACTCCGATGGGCATGCCCCCTCCAGGAATGCGGCCCCCTCCCCCAGGAATGCGAGGTGAGCGCCCGCAGCAGTCACTCTGACTTCCTTCCTAGAGCCTGCTGGGATGGGGAGTGGAGGGAAGATTAGATTTTGGCCATACCCTCTGGGCTTTCAGGCCTTAAGCCTAGGGAAGTGAACTTTTAGCCAACAACTTAGTCCAGAAAGAAAAGAGGGAACAGCGTTTTTTAAAATGACCTAACTCCTGCTGAGAACAGTTAGAGCAGCCCTGTACCCAGGTACTTCTCAATGTCCGAGGCAGGGTTCTCAGGGCATGTGAAGTGATATATTCCCAGGGTTCCCAGGAAAGGTCATGGACTTGTCTTACACCCTTTGGTTTGATATTGTTTAGTAAGTAAGAGAGGGTTCTGGGCTTGGCTATGCTGCTCAGTATATACAGTCGTACCTCGGTACTCGTTGGCCTCAGAACTCGTCAAACCCTGTACTCACTGTGTTTTGAGAAAAAAAATGTTTTAACATTTGGCCCTTGCTTGGGACTTGTCACACTTGCTAAAACTTGTGTGAGGCATGGTGCTGCACCACAAGAGAAAATACTTCATTGTTCGTTTCCGGAATACATTAATGACAAGTACTGAGATACCACTGTATATCTTTTCTTTTTTAAAAAAGACTTTATTTGTTTTTAGACAGGGGAAGGGAGGGAGAAAGAGGAAGAGAAGCATCAGTGTGTGGTTGCCTCTCGCATGCCCCCTCCTGGGGACCTGGCCCACAACCCAGGCATGTGCCCTGACTGGGAATCGAACCAGTGACTCTTTGGTTGGCAGGCTGGTGCTCAATCCACTGAGCCACACCAGCCAGGGCTCTTTAACTCCAGTTGAAGAAATGCTGGCATAGGTCAGCCCTCATTTTACAGACAAGGAAACAGTCCCAGTGAGAACTCAGTGTCCAGACTCCCAGACCAGTGTTCTTTTCACCAAGCCATAGTGGCTTCTGAGGTGTCCCGCACCCACACTCGGTGACTCCTGTGTCTCTAGTCTGGGTTTTCTGCTTTTGGGTTTTATAACCCAACTTAGGAGCCTAGGCAGCCCCAAATAAGTCTCCAGGCAGCACGTTCTGTCCCCTCTGATCATCATCGATACTGCGGGGAGCGGGGGGCTGGGACAGGGATGGGGGTTCGAGTCGCAGACCAGGCTCTGACTAAACTTCTCACTCTCACTTCAGGCCTCCTTTGACCCTTGGTCACAGAGTTATGAAAGTAGCTCCACAGAGGCCCGGCCCCGGGCCCGGGGCCACGTTGCCACAGACCCGTTTGTTTGTTGTGCCGTTGTTCTGGAGGCTCACCGTTACTCTGCAAGTCTGACTTCTTACGGATTGTCTGGTTTCCCTTACAGGGCCCCCTCCCCCGGGAATGCACCCACCAAGGCCCTAGACTCAGCCCGGCCCTCCTCAGCTCCCTGCCTGTTTCCCGAAAGACTGTACATAGTCCTTGTATTTCCTTGTGGCCTGTGAGACAAATTTATAATAAACTCTTAATAGCCTCTTGTGGATGCACCTGATGTTTCTGTTCATTTTTGGAGAAATCTTTGATAAAATCAGTGCTTAATTGGGTGGAGAAGGGGTGTGTTGGAAACATTAGCCCTAATCTTAGCTGCATCCCTCATAAAATGTTTTTCTACACATTTGCAGAGATGTGTACTAACTCATACCAAGAGCAGGACAGAATTGAACTACAATGAGACACCGTAACCCATCTAACTGGCAAATACCAGTTGAAATAAACACTGCGTACACTGTTGGTGAGGGTGGGGGCTTGGGGTGTCCTCTTCAGAAGGAACTCATCAGGACAGCTTCCTGCTGCCACTTCACAGCCACGGGGAGGCTTCAGTGGGGAAGGGAAGTGTCGGCAACTCTGGGAAAACAAACCCTCGTGCGTTACTAGTGAGGGTGAAGTGGGGCAGCCACTGTGGAAAACTTGGGTGGGTTTTTAAAGAGTTAAACAGAATTGCTGTATGATCGAGCAATTCTACTCCTGGGTATGTACCCAACAAATAAAAATGCATGTCTACACAGAAACTTGTACATGAATGTTTGTGGCAGCGTTATGCATAGTCAAAGGGTGGGGACAGTCCAACTGCCCTTCGGGATGGATGGGTAAAGAAATTGTGGGGTACACCTTCAATGGAATGTCACTCAGCCATTAGAGGGATGAAGTGTTGGTACATACTAGCACTTGGACAACCTCGAAAACGTGCTAAGTGAAAGAAGCCAGGCACCGAACATCACATAATTGATTCGTGATTGATTCCCTTTATACGAAATGATAGACTAGGTAAAACCAAAGAAAGAGACAGCTGATTAGAAGTTGCCAGGGCACGGGGCTGGAGGAAATGGAGGTGATCACTCAGTGGATATGAGGTGTGTGTGTTTGGTGATGGAAAGTTTTGAACTAGAATTGGTCATTGTACCACTGAGTTCTAGTGGTCGAATTAAAGTAGCTGATTAATGTGGAATGTGACCTCAATTTAAAAAAAAGTGTCTTCACTGGAAGAGCTTACCAAGGCTTTTCGTCATGGGAAGGATAGTCCCCGCAGTGGAGGCTGAGGAGGAAGACACCAGGGAGGTGAGCGTGGCGGCAGCAGCCGCTTGTCACCAGTGTCGGTAGTTGGCTCAGCGTCCAGGAACCTGCACCCTGAGCAGCACCAACTGCAAAGCAGGGCTGAGGCGACCCTCTGCCAGGTCTCCCAGTCTGTGACACCTGCCAGGTGTGTCCCGAAAGGGTTTTGTACTCCAACCCTGGGGAGAAAGGCAGGGACTCAATATGCAAACAACAAGCATAAATCAGAGGGGGAACAGACACATTGCCTGGTGGTGAGCAGGGTAAAAGTCCCGGATGTTCAAAACTCGAAAATGGGTTAAAACAGTGAAGTATGTGGTTCAGTGTATACAGCCCCGCACGGGAAAATAGGCTCACTTGCTCTGGAGAGCCACTGACTAAGAGAAGAAAAGTCTGCCATCAGGCATCCAGACACTCCCACTGTGTGTTGAAGATAGCTCCTAAGTCCTAGAGGTGAGAGGGGTTTGGGTGAAGATTGCTGATGTGCGTTGACTGACTTCTAGACTTTACTCCAGTCTAGCGTTCACATAAGCTCCCATACTACAGTATTAGTTCAGTCAGTAAGTTGGTCTGCGGCTGTGACGACTAAATGAGAGAACAGTAAAGGCAGTAGGCTTGCTGCTGGATTTAAGTCTGAATTCTGCTCGGTCAGACCCACGTGCGTACTGTTTCATAGTGTATGTACTCTGCAGTTTCTTTAAAAAATACTTTATTATCCACTGAGCCACACCAGCCGGGGCAAAAGCATTAAATGCTCACTAAGGAATGACAGTGGAGCCCTGGCGATTGTGGCTCAGTGGATCGAGTGCGGACCTGCGAACCAGAAGGTCACGGGTTCCTTTCCCCGTCAGGGCACAGGCCTGGGTTGCAGGCCAGGTCCCCAGTTGGGGGTGTGCGAGAGGCACACTGGTCAGTGTATCTCTCACACATGGATGTTTCCCTCTCTTTCACCCTCTCTTCCCCTCTCTCTAAAAGTAAAAGTAAAAGTGATCTAAAAGATAAAAGTAAAAGTAAAAGTGATCTAAAAGATATTTAGATCACTAAGAAAGGAATTTCTGAGTGGAAGGATGTATTTTTAATGAACTTTCTTAAAACTTGAGTTGATTTGCCCTGTGACAAAACAGACACAACTATACTTTTTATATTTTAAAATATTTATTTTAAAATATTTATAAAGTATTTTAAAAAAAGAATGAAATGGAGATGAAACAGGAGACAGCATAGGGAGAACTCTGAGACTGCAGTACTGTTACTGGCCAGCATTTAGCCAGGAAACGCCTTTCAACCAATGAGGTAGAATGAATAGTAAACCGAGGCAGGGAGGAGGGAGGAGACAGGTCTCACACGCTAACTCAGCAGTCCTGAGCCTGGTCTGATAATACTGCCGGGTGTTCCAGCATCGCAAGGGACACTATGTTACCAAGAAAGAAGGGAAGGCCTTGAAATTCTATGTAATATTTCCAGTATCTGGGAAAGAAAGCCTTGAAACTACTTTCATCCCAAGGCCTGAGTGTGGGAGAGGGTCCTCGGTGCCCAAAGAAAGAGCCCATAAAACAACTTTGGTGAATTGCCTACCTCTGGTCACTGTTTTATGAGGGAGTCCCTGATGCTTACAGAAAGAGCCCATAAATAACTTTGGAAAGTGCCCCAATTTTTATTAGCTGCCTCCTGTCACGTATTTGTTTTACAACAAGATGAACAAATGGGGTCTGGAGCAAGATGAGGATTCGGGCTAACGGACCCCCACACATGCCTAAGTTTGGGTAGCCACGTTCCCCCAGGACAGCTGGCACCGCATTTGCCCGTTAATCAGTATGTCACTTTTTCCCTCCTACCCCACCAACTATGTAAGTCCTGAGA